>APFE031446312.1:151172-182482 GCA_000404065.3 Pinus taeda | reverse complement strand
GATAATTCCAAGGAAGCCACGTCTTTCCTTGGCTAAATCACGTGAGAACAAGCTACAATACGTGCAAACTCATTGGCATACTCAATCCCCTAATTTGTGCAAGATTTGGTGCACAACTATAGTCACAACTGATAGCAATGTGATTCTCTAACACCTGTCCCTGTTGAACTGAACATGCACTGACATGCAACTGAGTTAACTGATGTATTCATTAGTTGTGTTATGAGTTAATAACTAATTCACCCAACTCATCTCTAGTCTATTTTCCAGTTAGACTAAAAAACAACCAGTTTAACAAAGCTAAACTGAACACAACTCCATCAACTCCACAATCAACTCCACCAAACTCAACTGATTGAGTTCTAATTGAAGTCATGCATGCAACAACTCAACTGAATCATAAGAAAAGCATATTTCCTTCTAACAGCTGCATGTGCCACCTCTGTAGCTCAAACTGAAGTGCTCCAAGAGAATAAGATTAAGTTTATAGTCCAAATATTATTATGAGCTAATAATATTTGACTGTTCTATATTTAGACTGAGCAGTCACTCGACTGTGATCTAAAAATAGAAGTCCATCTATTTTTCCCAACTTGATCAATCATCCATAAACAGCAACCTGCAATCCATAGACATGATCCATATGTCTAAAAATAGACATAGTCTAAAAATAGACTTGCACCAAAAATAGCCTGCGGACCCACTTAGTGAAGGCGACTCTTTTCACTAAGCTCCATCATCTTGTTGCAATATCAACAGTAACCAAGTGGCTAAGAAGAAGAAGAAGTCAATTCAGTAGGGGGCAACCAAGAAACCATTGCTTTGAATGCAACATCTGATGAGAAATTTTCCGTCAAGCCTCACAAAGTTTGATATCCATACAAACTTTGTGCGGGAGACCATCTTCTTCGAAATTGTTCTAGTATTCCTCAGACATTAGAAGAATGGTCTCTCTGTTCACATCATCCTATGTCATCAACTTCTGGAGATCATGTTGGTGACACACCATTAACTAGTGGTAGTAAATTTCATGGAAAGAAGGGTAAAGTTAAGTTTCCTAGTAGGTTATGTGAAGGGAATCATCCCACTCACCTTTGTCCCTATCTAGATGAAACCAAAAAAGTGTTGGATAATTGTCTTGCTTCACCGCAGCGACTTCCATCTAGTTATAGGAGACTCTCCCTTAATCCTTCACTAGTTGATGAATTGACTAACTCAAATCAACAGTCAGTCAAACCCACTCTCTCTAAATGTGAATCCCATGAGTTTATACTTGACCAATCACAGGTCAAGGAAACAATTGACCCGATTTCACCTTAAGTTAATCGTACCTTTCTCGAAGAGAGTGAATATGTTAGCACTCAAGTTCTTTTAATTTCTTCAAATTCCAATGAGCTTGGGGGAAATCCTCCTGTTCCATCAAGACAGGAGGAAAATCCTCCCACTCTTGTAACTCAAGGGGGTAATACTCCCATTTCTATGGTACCCCCTCCAAGTAGTCTGGTCACTTCCTTTGATTAGAATCGACTGGCAGGATGTCATCTTCCTTCTTATGTGCCTTTACAGATCATAGTACATGTTTGTAATATGATTGTACCTAGCACTGTTATAGATGAAGGTGCATCTGTGAGTATCCTTTCCTAAATTGATTGGAAAGTGCTCGATTCACCGCCACTTGTACTTGTTACCCAGAATCTGTTGGCTTTTAACAGAGTAACCAGTCAACCATTAGGGATCCTTCCTTAGTTACCTATTACTTTGGGAGGAAAAATTGTTTATCTCAATGTGATGGTAGTCCCAAGCCCTTTAGATTACAATTTACTTCTTGGGCGTGACTATGTTTATGACATGACAACTATTGTTTCAACACTCTTTCAAGTGATGTGTTTCCCACATGAAGGTAGAATTGTCACCGTTGACTAGCTTTCATTTCCCGGTCCAAATATGGCTTCGAGTCAACCATCTTCCCTAAATGGTCCTTTCATCCCAATGGTATCTTCCCTACCACGGGTCAATTATGTGGCAACCCGTTTTGTGCCTACATCGATAGACGATCAATTTCGTGATGTCATATATTACGTACTAGGGGAATTTGAACTAGATCTCTCTAATGATCCCTTCCAAATCATTGTTCTCCCATCTGATGAGAACCTCTTGGAATTCATGACCTCTTATGGGTCATGAACAAGGAAAATGAGGATAGTTCTTTTACTGTGTCAACCTCATTAAAAAATGAAACAACTCGTATGAGGATAGTTCTTTTACTGTGTCAACCTCATTAAAAAAATGAAATAGGTCCATGAGGATAGTTCCTTGTCTTGTGTCAAGCTCGTTAAAAAATGAAACAAGGTCCCCTGGAGAAAGTTCCAAGTTGATTCTTTGATTAGATCTCGTAAAATCCTAGTCGAGTCTTTCACTTGATCTCGTAAATGAACCTTCATTCCATCCACCTGATAGCCATGAGTAGTCTACTTAGGTGAATATAATGAAGCTTGGGGGGCGTGCACCTAGTGGTAAAGTTAAGTTTCCTTTTAGGTTATGTGAAGGGAATTACCCCATTCACCTTTGTCCCTATCTGGACGAAGCCAAAAATGTGTTGGATAACTGTCCTGCTTCACCGCAGCGACTTCCATCTGGTTATAGGAGACTCTCCCTTTCATCATGTTGGGGGCATGTAAACTAATCTCAAGCATAGTTCTTCCTTTCAAGCTTGTGTAAAAATGAAATTGAATTCAAGCATAGTTCTTCATTTTAAGCTTGTGTAAAAATGAAATTGAATCCAAGCATAGCTTTTTGTTTCAAGCTTGTGTAAACATGAAACCAAATCCAAGCATAGTTTCCTATGGTTCAATCTTGTGTAAAAATGAACCCATCTCCATTTTAACCCTCGTGATTGCCATTCTATCAGTCTCTTCCATCAGATGATCCTTGGTTTTTCTCCTTCCATCGTCACTATCTGCTTGGCCGATCATATGCTTTCACTTGGTTATTTTAACCTTTTTGAGGAACAGTTGCAATGAGTGGTCTAATTAGCCAACCTCTTCGTATAAATCAACATGTTTTGAGAAGTTCCAACATCACGGGAACCAGTTGCTATCCTAGACATCACTCGCTCCTCAAAGTGGAGTTCTCTTTAAGCTCTTTTCAGACTTTTGAAATATGAAAAGATTGTCGAGCACTTGTCCTTTTCATATCTTTAGCAGATTGGAAATGACATCTACTCAGTATAATTTTAACCCTTTTCTGGACTGAGATAGATTACTTAGGAAAAAGGAATACGTTGATCGAACATGGTCAATAAGTTCTCTCTTGTGTTGTTTTACGCTTTTCCAGACTTGGGGGACAAATATACAAAAAGGGACTTGTGGAGTTTTCTTTTTGTCCCTTTTAAAACTCTCTAAACATGAAAAGGACCGAGTTATCATTGTCGTTAGACTCATTAAAACATCAAATAACAACAAAATCGTCCATCTAGACAAGACCGAGTTTCACCTTCACTAGACTCGTTAAAACATCACATAGTGATGGATTCACCCAAAGGATGGAATTATACAACAAGCATATGTTATCCTCCTTAAGCTTGATAAAAAATAAAGAGGTATTAGTCAGCAATGACTGGGGAAAATGGGAAAAAGGGGTAAAACACTTTATGGTAGCAGGTCGCTCTTGAACATGACACTTTCACTTCATCACTGTGACTACTTGGGTTGGGTTATCAGCTTGATGGTTATCATACCATTGGTATTTCATACCATCCATCACTTTGTTTTGGGTCAATGCTACCAATTCATTTCAATGTCGCTGACATGTTCAAGAGAAGTAATTTAGTCAAAATTCATCCTTTGCAATACCATAAACCTTCATTTTCATGACCGCCATTCCTGAACCTTGTGTCGGAAGTCAAATGCCATATCCAAAATAATTACACTCATTTTGTGTCATTGATGTGGGATACATCAAGGCCCTCCTCCGACGAGTCGCTTGTTGTCGACATAAACACATTATCCAAGAAGTTGACTTAGAAACACCCTTCCAATACCTTGAGGCTTGCATATAACAATGGCAAGTTTCTTGATTCCGGCGACAGGTTGACATCACTGGCCTTCGACCTAAAGACTTTGTATGGTGTTCAACATCAAAACATCCATTCACACCATGCAGAATGTACTGTAGTACCTTGAGGATCATTATAATTATTGGTGATTTCTCTCGCATCTGTTAATGGCTTACATCATTGGTTGGTAATCATACAGTGTCTTCCCATGTTCAAAATTACATCACATATTCACATGGTTAGACTCATACTTGATCGAATGATTGAACGATATAGAAGACCCCCGATCTAGTTTCATCCATCTGGGCTGCGATTTTAGGAAATGTATTAAATCATATGTACAATGGCTTTACATTGATGGTCATTGTGATCATCGATCTATACCTGTAGACGATGGTCTATGTAATTGTAATGAATGTTTATATGATGAGCATGGATATGCCTTCCCTGAGAAATTCATGAAAAATCAAAATATCCTTATATATGTATTGTAATTGATGCAAGTCACCTTCCACCTCAAAATCTCCTCATCACATCGTAAAGCATTTCATTCGACATTTACATTTTTTGACTTCATGCTTTAGGGGGCAGTTGTTACAGATCCATTTGGGCATATCACTCCCATCATCCAAATCAGTTTTTTAGGGCTCATCAAACCCTAATTTCAGTTGTTACATGCCCTAAACAAGTCACCCTTTTGAATTCCTCCTTCCCAGACATTTTCATGACTTGAAGACATCCTAAAATAATCTCTAAAGGGACCAGCGCAGGTAGGCCCATGTAAGGGTGCACTGTAGAGTAGGTGAGTCCATGCCAGGTGCTCTATAGAGCACTTAGGCCCTATTTGACCTGCGTCGAGTGAGATTGAGCAAAATTCACATAGGGTTTGGGGAATATTCTTATCTCTTGGAGTATTCTAGAAGTTTCCCTCACTTATCAACTCCTATGAGCTCGAAAATGGATGAGGAATGAGTTAAGATGCATCATATCCTCTCATCCCTTCCTCCATAATTCTAAGTATGGAAGGCCATTCAATACCCCCATTTATGACATAAACTCCTTCATCTTCCTATAAATTTAGAACTCATCTAAGTGATCAAGGGCTGGACTATGTTGAATTATAAGGAGATAATGTTGTTATGAGAATTGGATGGGATCAAAGCTGGAGGAGTGACTTCAAATCAGACTTGATGGTCGTAATTCATTCTTTTATTAAATAAAGTATTTGAACCTTTTTCCCATATGCTTATCTTGTTATATGATGCTTATATGTGTGAATGTATCTGATTCCATCTATTTGTAATCAATAGATATTTTGCTTTGATCGGTTCTTTGTCTTTTGTTGATGTTTACAGTTACTTCTCAAGCATGTTAAGTATGGGAAGGAGCGACAGGATCGATACAAAGGAGACAAGAGGAAATCATAACTACAAGTAGGTCTTCTCATTCTCTTTGTCTTATCTATTGCTTATAGGAAAAGTCTAAAGTGCTTTAAACTATTGTTCTAGATATGGATACTTATCTAGGGAATTAGTATTTATTCGTAGATACCAAATTATCCAAAACAAAAGGATCTAAAGGATCCATAAGCTCCATGGGATCATCAACAATATCAGACTTGGGCATAGAAGGACCATCTAGAATATCCTAGTCGTCATTCTCCTTATTGGGAGGAGGAGGCGGAGGAAGGTCTCTCGCTTTTCCAAGAGTTTCATCTTCATCAAATGTTACGTCCCTATTGATTTCGGCCTTCCTTTGACTAGGGATATATATTCTATATGCTTTAGAATTTTCACAATAACCCACAAACGTACATTTTCTTCCTGTAGCTTCCAACTTGTTCTTTTTTTCATTCAGCACATGCATCCAAATAAACGAACATGGATAATATCGGGCTTGACACCTGTGAATATTTATTCAGGGGTCTTGTTTTCTAATGCTTGATGAGGAACCCTGTTTTGAACATACACAGCAGCATGTGTGGCTTCATCGCATAAGAACTTTGGCACCTCTTGATCATCGAGCATGGCATGGGTAGATTCTAATATAAACATGTTCTTCCTTTCAGCTAAGTCATTTTGTTCAGGAGTTTATGGCACAATGTTTTTTTTCTTAATCGCTTCTTTCTTGTAACATGGTATGAATGTGTTTGACATGTATTCCCCTCCATTGTTGGACCTGAATACTTTGATTCTCTTTCCTAATTGATTTTTGAACAAGGATTTGAATCACTTGAACATTTCAATGGCTTAATCCTTGTGCTTAAGGTAGTATATCCATGTCTTTCTTGAGAAGTCATCAATAAAGATGATGTAGTAGATATGACCACCAATAGAATGCACAGGCATCAGACCACATATATCAGAATGAATGAGATGGAGGATGTCACTTTTCTTATTCTAACTAGAGAGGAATCGTCCCCTCGTTTTCTTTCCACTCACACAACCTGGACAAACTCCATCATGATGGGCTTGAACATCAAGAATACCTTAGACCAATTTCTTCAATTTTGGAAGAGCATCATAGTGTATATGATCCAGTTTATGGTGCTACAACTTGCTCATATGATTGGTATTATGAACCAATGCTAGAAGTGGTCTTCTAGTGCCTCTATAGAGTCCTTCAAATATTGATCCTAATGTGAATGCATCTCTCATAGGTGAATCAGCAGACCAAGTCAAATCTTTTCCTTTGATGAAGGAAACCCTCATCCATTTATCTTCCAATGCGGATATAGGTACCAAATTCTTCATTAATCCTAGCACATACATAACATCATGCATAGAACTGATTCCCTGGAATTTAACTGAAATTTGACAGACCTACAGCCTTTCACAGGATGAGTAGAGTTGCCTCCAAGAATGATCTTCAGCTTAGTATCCCTCTCTACCATATTAGAGAGGACTTCCTTGTGTCCATAGAAATGATGAGTGACCCCACTGTCAACCAACCAACTATCCCACAAATCTGGTGGAGAAGAACTAGTAAGGTCATAAATAAGAATGTATTCAAATTTATTTACAGCATTACTTTCATACCTGGGAGCTCCTGACTTCTTTTTAGGAGGATGATATTCTTCACGGTCACTTGAGGAATCTCTTCTTCTTCTTTCATATCTTCTATTGTGATTATTCCTTTGATTACGTTTTCTTATTTTATTATTGGTGTTTCTTCTAGTGTTGTAACATGGCTTTTTTCTCTTCTCGGGACAGTCTCATGCATAATGATATTTCTTATGGCGATTGTAGCATTCAATATGAGATAATGATCTATCATTCATTCCTTCTGAATTTTGACAAGGAAGCTTTCTTGATGGACCTCATTTTCCCTTCTTCTTTTTGTCATGAGTTATATATACAGCGGGCTCTCCCTCTTCATGCTTTTGAATCCTTCCTCTTGCTATCATCATCTATTCTTCTTGAGTAAGATTCACAATGATTTCATCAAATGATGAAAGGACATTGATATTTTTGATTGTAGTAATGAAGTTTTCCCAAATAGGAGGGAGACGTCTAAGATTCACAACTACTAGTTCCTCGTCAAGCACATTTTCTCCAACTCTCTGCAATTGATCTCTAAGGCGAGAAATCCTTATAATGTAGGATTGAACAGCTTCTCCTTTGTTCATCTTGGTTCTCTTGAGTTGATATTTCAAGGTGATGATCTCATTCAAATTGATGATTTCGTACATGTTGGCTATCTTGCCATACATGTCTTTAGACTTGCTTAAATTCCCAATATATGCAAGTAAATTATCTTGTAAACCATCAGCTATAATTTTCTTTGCTTTGGACTCACCTTTCTTATACCTATTTTTGAGGGAAGTGGAAGAATTTTTTGGAGGCTCAGACATCCTTCCTTGAATGTCTTCCAGCACATCATTGTTGTCAGTTGTGATCTCCAACCTGAATTTCCATGCACCAAAGTTTGATGCATCACCCAACTTTTCATGCTCTTTGAAGGTATAGGATGAAATATTGACCTTGACTAGGAAATATTATTTCTAATAATGAGGGCTTAAATGCTTATCTTATTTTGGGCTTGTCCTTAACCTCAGCTCTGATACCATGTTAATTTTTTAGATTTTTCTATGTTGTATCAATTACTTTAGCCCAATTTACTGCTTCATTAACAATGCATCCAATTATTAGCAATGTAACCAATCATAAATTGTAACTGAAGATAGAACAATATATGTAATACCAAAGAAGACAACATCACAACTATAAGAGATAGCAGATTGGTCCAAGACTATGGAAAATCCCCACAAGGGGGAAAACCCTTTCAAATCTTCTTCTTTATTAGATCATCATAAAGAGAGCAAAGAGTATAATGAGCCCATTACATAAATTTGCAGCAGAGATTTACAGAAACATATTTCAAATCTACAGAACAACATAGAGAAACCCTAATCCACCAAATCACTGAAGCCAACTGAAAGAAACTTCCAAACCCTAGATCAAAATCCAGGATGCTCCCAGCCAAACTAACTATGTGTGTCTGAAACTCCCTGAACACTCCCTTAGCCACTATGTGAGGGCGTTTGTATATGCTCAGACGCTCTCATGAAGACTGTGTGCATGTGTCCAGGGTCAAACCCTCTCATATCTGCTCCAAACCCTTAGATGCTCTCTTCCATTTGATGTGCGTTCATCCAGGACTGCCTAGATGCTCCCTTGACTGCTCTGTGTGAGTGTTTGGGGACTAATAATGTATGATATACCTCTGAAACCTTATATGCTCACTTTAGGTCTCTATGTGAGCATCTGAGACTTCCTAGATGCTCCCTTAGACACTTTGTGTGTGTGTCTAAGGACGAAAAAGCCTAGTCACATGCCTGCATCTGAGAACCAGGAAACCCTAGATCCGTGTGAGCTTCAGCCCTGTGATTTCAGACCCTTGCGATAACTTCATTTGTCATACTTGTGCGAACCAAGGCAAAAGAGAAGAGTAGAAGATGAATTGATTAAGGTGCCGAAATGAGTTTTAGGTCACTTCTATTTATAGGATTTTGTGAGGATCCACTTGGGGTTGAGGTTGACCTAACCAATTTCACATGTGCTTAGGGTTGACCCATTCCATTATACATGAAAGAAAAAAATAATTCAAAAATCAACTTTCGCTTGTCCAAATGGGGTGATCTTTAGGTAAATTTTGGTCCTCTCAAAAAGAGAAATTTAATAAAATCATCATCTCGGTCATATGAGCTTCCCAAAGTGTAATTTGACCCTAGTTTCAAAAATTAACACAAGTCTCAGTCGCAAAGTGCATGCTCTTGTTTTCTTGTGTTAAAGGTTGGGTGGAAGTCCTAGATAGAAGAAATTGATGGCCCATGGATGTGGCCATAATATTTCTAACACAAAATAATTATGGCCTTAGTTGTAGTAATCATTTCAATGTTGAAAGAACATGGGGGGGAGATTTGAACCTTACACATCTCCTATGCAAGAATAATGATATTACCAATTGAATATATGATAATCCTCCCTAATTTTGGTGGGCCTCAATGATAACATGTATAGACTTTAATCCATATGTCTATTTGAAATCAATGCTATGTGTGCCTCACACACTAGTAGGGTACCCATGGCTACCTTCAGTTATTGAGTTATGTCATTTGGCAGATGTTGAGGAGACCATAGGTCAAAGTTGGTCCATATATATGTGGGAAAGGGTTGTCTTATGTGTGCATTGCACATTCAACCACTACCTCTAAATGTTTGCATTGTTTCCTATGTTCATAATGTACATTCAAACTAGACAAATAAATTAGTATCCGAGTTAAAAACTAGTATCCTAAGTTCAATGGATATGACCCTAATAATAAAAAATGTAGATATGCATGAAAAGTTGTCTTCAACTAAAGGAATGTGTCATATACTAATTAACCAACACTTCTCTTTGCATGTATTATTTATAGTGTATTTTATCCAACTATATGTCCACTCCCATTTTGGATAATATGTCAACCTTTGAATTCAATTCCCTGTGAATGTGATCAAAGGATACAACCCTGAAGATTCTAATAAGCTCCATAACTCTAACCATCCACTGATCCGATAAAGAAGTTTTTAAGGAAGTATAACCTTTCAACCAATCGATAATAGCCTTTGAATCCCCTATAACTTGTAAGGCTAGATTGCTAAAGTGACACAATTAAAATGACTAACGTAAATGACTAATTTGTATCATTGTAGTACTTATTAGGTAATTGTATATTTGTTCCTAAACTAAATTAGTAATTTATGTTAGTCATTTTTAGTTGTATTACTTATTATCTACTCATATATTTTAACCCGAGACTAAATTATTCATTTATTTTAGTCGTTTTAGTTGGGTCATTTAATATTGCTCATTTTTTGTAGTATTTCACTTTGAAAAGTTGTGGTGGCTAACTGTTTTAGTCACCTAGTCACTAATTTCTCATTTTTTACTAGTGATATACCATGCATCCAAAAATAAGCAAGGAGATCACACATGCAACCTGTTACTTGCAAAGTAAACTCATTGTAGTTATTGATCCAAATCATTGCGCTTCCTTGCTTTCCTTGCTTGCTTTCTCCAAATCCAAGTGAGTTATATAATGCTCCAAGCATCCTCTAAAAATGCTCTAAGTGTGCAAAAGTGTATGAGAGAATCATAGAATTAATGGAGAGAGTCAAAACTAAACTGACAAAAGTTTTGAATTCATTCTTTGATGTCATTTTATTAGTGATGTATCATTTTTCTTCATTTTCCTTCTAATTTCCCTTGAATGAAAATTTGTGTCTCTTCACCTTCCTTTTCTCCTATTTTCCTTTATTTTCATAATTAAATGTCAATTATTGTCTCTTTGCATTTTCCAATTTCCATAGTCATTATTAATCACAAGTGATTCCCACTACAATTTGTTTCCCAATATTCAACTTGGAATACATAACCCATAACCTTGGTTTATTTTATTTACATAGAAAAATCAACCATAGGTTGTTACAAACCCCTCCCCCTTGTGGGAACACCATCCTTAGTGTTCAATGATGCTTATAACTAACAAAACATGTTGCCCATGGAGCTTTATAACACAGCTCAATGTAACATTTACATCAGACCAAAATGTTGAAACCATGAACACCATAATGTTTATTAGAGCTTTATAACATAGCTAGATGCATTATTTACAATATACTACTTATTGGAGCTTTATAACACATCACATTGCAGTATTTACAATATACATATGCATATATATAACCAAACCATATTCTCAATCAGCAAATAAGGAAGGATACAAAGCCTGTATATGATCATCCATCTCCCATGTAGCTTCATCGAGCCCAAAATGCTTCCACTGCACTTTAACTTGCTCTATTTCTCAGTTTCGGAGCATGAGTTATTTCTACAAAATGCACTAAAGTTCTAGTTGGAATTCTCCCTCTGGTTCCATCCGCAATACATACCAATCAATCACATGATCAGCATCCTAGACATATCTCTTAATCAATGAAACATGGAAAATATCATGGACTTTCATTTTTGGTGATAGTGCAAGTCTATAGGCCATTGCTCTAATCCTCTCAAGGATCTCAAAAGGCGTACAATACCGAGGTGTGAGTTTGGCACATTACCTAATACTCGGGGAACTCCTCTTGGGCTTGATGTGTAAGTACACATGCTCCCCAACCTAAAACTCCTTGAATGCTCTATGCCGATCTGCATAACTCTTCTACATGTCTTGTGCTTCCTTTAGATTCATTTTAATAACCTACATCTCCTGCTCCATCTCAACTAACATATCCAGCACAATCAAAAGACGGTTCACTAGATCACTCATCTTAATAGGAGTATTACAACTCTACTCGTAAAGAGCCTCAAACGGACTCATCCTCAAGTATTCATGATACCCATTTTTATATGCAAACTCTACCAGTGGAAGATACTCCTCCCACTTCCTACAATTGATGCATGAGATACATCCTCAACATGTCTTCAATAATCATGTTAACCCTCTTTGTTTGTCCATATATATGCAGATGATAATTTGTTTTGAAGGCAAACTATGTCCCCAAGCTTGCAAACAACTCCTTCCAAAAATTGGAATTAAAATTTTCATCTCTGTCTGATATACTCTTTTGGGAACACCATGCAATCTCACTATCTCCCTGATGAAAATCTGAGCTACCTCACTAGCTAAATTAGTAGAATTCACTACAATGAAGTGAGCTACCTTACTCAACCCATCAACCACAACCATGATGGAATCATTTTTTTTATATCTTCAGAAAACCTATAATTAAGTCCATGGAATGACCTCCCATTTCCACTCTAAAATCAGAATAAGTTGCAACAAACCAGCTACATGCTTACACTCTACTTTCACCTGTTGACAATCCAAGAATCTCACAACAAACTCAGCCACCTCTTTCTTCAAGTTCGGCCAATGATAGAACTTATTGACAGCTATAAAAGTCTTCTGATATCTCGAGCAACCTGAATATGGCTTGACATGAAACTCCCTCAAGATAAGATTCTTGAGCCCACTGTTATCTGGCACATAAATCATGTTCATGAATCTCACCAAGCCATCTTTCGTGAGGTGATACTCCTCATCCCTATCACCTTCACTCTGTTGTTGTAATCTCTTCTTCAACTATTGGTACCTGTCATCATCCTTCCCTACCTGTAAGATCTAGTCCTATAAATTTTTCCCATAGGAACTCACAGCTGAAATGTGATTTACCTTCACTCTCCTACTGAGAGCATATCAACTATGTTCTCCTTGCCCTTGATGTACCTAATCTCAAATTCAAACTCAATGAGGGTATCCAACCAACTATCTTGTCTAGAAATTTGATTGGGTTGTTCAAACAAGTACCTTAGCTCACTATGATCACTCATCAAGACTAACCTCCTGCCAAGAACATAATGTCTCCACATCTTCAATTCATGAATGATAGCTGTTAACTCAAGATCATGAGTCACATAGTTATTCTCATGCTCATTCAAATTCCTTGATTCATGGAATACCACATGTTCTTAATACATCAGGACTCCACCAAGTCCTTCCTTGCAAGCATCTGTACAAATTAAAAACTCCTTATTAGGATCTGTAATTTTCAAAATTGTAGCATTTGTAAGGAAATTCTTCAACTGCTCAAAAATAGTTGCACACTCCTCAGTTCATTCAAACTTCTCCCTTTCCTCTGCAAAGATGTAATAGGATATCCAATCCGTGAGAATTTCCTGATGAACCGCATGTAATAACTTTCTAGTGCCATGAATGATCTAACCTCATCTACATTCCTAAGAGTTGGCCACTCCAAGATAGCTTTAATATTTTCTGACTCTATTCATATCCCCTCCTTGGAAACAACATGTCCCAAATAGTGAATTTGAGACTGAAATAAATTGCATTTGTTGAGCTTGGCATACAACTGATGCTCTCTCAACAATATCAACATTATTTTCATGTACTCTACATGCTCTTCCTCATTCTTTGAATATATCAATATATCATCAATAAACACAATCACAAACTTGTCCAAGTAAGGACACAACACATTGTTCATCAAACACATGAAGTGGCTAGGGGAATTAGTAATACTAAATGGAACCACCACAAACAACAAAGTTACCAATCAAAAGAGAACTATTACCTCAAAATGACAACTCTAGCTAAAAAACATGAAAAAACAACCTGAAAATGAAAAGTGTCAATGCTAGAATAACGTTTTCTTTTTTCTTTTTTTTGGGTAAATTTTCAACTTTTTTAAAAACTGGTAGTAAAAGCCGTTTTTTTGGTGCAAAAAACACCGTAAAATGAAAAGCATTGATGTTGGCATAATATCTTTTTCTTCGGGGTAAATTTTCAACATTTTTTAATAATGACGATAAAGATAAAATATCATGACTCTGAAAAACCTTAAAATTCCAATGATTTTCAAGCATGGCATTAAAGATAAAATATCACATCTTTGAAAAGCCTTAAAATTCCAACAATTTTCAGGCATGGCATTAAATATAAAATATAACATCTCTTAAAAACTTTAAAATTCCAACGATGGTGTTAAAGAAAAAATACTTATAATTGTTTTCAAACACAACATTAAAGATAAAATATCATGACTTAGAAAAACCTTAAAATTTTAACAATTTTTCAACCATGCAGTTAAAAGCAAAAATTATGACTAAAAAGAACCTTAATTTTTCAACATATTTCAAGCATGGCATTATGGAAAAAATTTATGGCTTAAAAAACTTTAAAAATGAACACTAGAATGAAAGAGTTGGAAAAAAATTATGACTAAAAAAACCTTAAAAATGAACACTTGATGAAAGATTCATTATACGAAGAATAGTTTCTTTTTAAATGCTAAAAGTATAGCAATTTTAAAATCTTAGCCTAAGACGCCCATGGAGTCTTGGATAGACAAAGATCGGGTGCTTTGTTAAGGCACTCCTTGATGTGAAGTCACCAGTTTAATTCCCCACCCCGATCGAGGTGATATATTGGACATGATGAAGATGTAGTCCTGCTAAGCTTACAAACAAAAAAATTCTTAGCCTAAGACAACTTAAGACTTTGCAACAAAAATTTAGAAATCAACATTGACACGCAAAGGCGAACTCAACCCATTATAATGAAAACTTAAATACCAACCATGAAATTTATACATTGTCGAGGCGGACTCTATCCATTATAACGAAAACTTTAAAATCAACTATCAAATTGACACATAATGGGATTAGGTTACCAATCGAGCATCGATACAGAGCTTGCAAAAAAAATAAAAATAAAATAATATATAATAACTATAAATGAAAAATACAAAAGAAAACAAAAATTAAAACATTGAAAAAATAAAAGCAAAAACAAAACTAGAAAAAAACACCAAAAAAATAATAACAAGTAATAAAACATAATATATATATATATATATATATATATATATATATATGATGATGATGATGATGATGATGATGATGGTTAACGTCCGCTAAGGCCAAACTTTGGTCTATCTGACCTAAAGAAATGAATTATTTATTTGGATTTAAGATTTTATTCCTATGCTCAAAAAGCTTGGAGAGAAGCCTCCCGAGCTCACTATAATTTTGACATCGTAAAAGGCTAGGAAGGTCAATATTGCAACAAACATTATGAAACTAAGATCCAATGTGGTTGTACGCAGGGCACTCTAAGAGGAAATGATTTTCATCCTCGATGTTCATATTCTCACAGAGATGGCAGATCCTTTCCATCCATGGTGTTTTAGGAACTGCCCAATGACCCGTTTCACTATGGAGCTCATGAGAGTTCATTCTAATCTTGGCTATATTAATTTTCTTCTTTGATCTAGTTAAAATAGAGAGATACTTTTGATCTTCTAGGGTGGGGTTGATGACCTCCTTATAATATCTTAATTTTCTTTTAGTTGTTAAATCTTTCTCAAACCACATTTTTTCTTTGAACTTAGAAGTAACAATATTTTTAATGTTATTAATGTTTTGTAATTCAACATTCTCATCGATCTCCCAATGGTTTAACCAGGCCCTGGTGTCTTTATACTAACCTTGTTTGAGCCTTAGGTGGTTTTGGCTGGAATTTAAAGCTAGCTTAGGGATTTTGTGGTCTCCTATGTAATTGAGTTTGTTCTTGTACAACAGAAGCCTAGTCATAGCTAGGCTCTCGATAGGGGAAAGACCCACTTCTATAAGGAGAATAGGATAGGGTGTATTGCTTTTAATTTGAGGTTATATGTTATAAAATGCTTTTGGATTTGCTCAATATTTCTCTAGGATTCTCTAGAAATGTTGCAACCCCAAACCTCACATCCATATAAGATAACAGGAGTGACTAGAGTTTCAAAGATGAAATTCTTTCTATCCCACATTACGAGGTTTTTCGTTTTACAATTATTTTCAAGACTAAAATAAGCTTTCCACCCCCCATTAATCCTTTTCTCAATGCTATAGTTCCAATTGAGCTTGTAATGAATATCAATTCCTAGGTACTTGTAAGAAGACACTTCCTCCAAATTAATATTGTCATACATAAAATTAGTGTAAGTGTCTTTCCTGGATTTGATAATCATAACTTTTTTTTTGTCAGTGTTAATAGTCATACACATGGTAGAGTAGAAATCCTTAAGAAGTATAAGTTGCTTATCAAGATCTGATGGGCATCTTGTGAGAAGAACAATATCGTCAGCATAGAGAAGAAGGATGATGACTATCCCAGTGAAGATCGTGTCAGCACATCCTGCTTCCTCTAAACAACCTTCTAGCTTGTCAATGTAAATTCTGAATAACATAGGGGAGAGGGCGCAACCTTGTTTAACTTCGATATTACACTTAATATCTTTCGACCACCCCTCATTGCTCTTTAACTTGGCAATTACATTCTCATATAACCTTATAGCAGCAACTCTCAACTCAAAAGGAACCTTTAGCTCTTCTAATCTATTCCATAGTTTGCTTCTAGGAACCGTATCGAAATCCTTTCTAAATTCCACAAAGCAACAAAAGAGATTGGATTTATCATTGCGACATTCCTCCACAATGATCCTAAGTGTAACGAGGTGGTTCGTTGTTGAGTGTTTCCTTCTAAAACCCGCTTGGCCTTTAGCCCGCTTACCTTCACTTTCAAGCCATATGCTCAACTTATTTTCTAAAATAATACCATATGACTTGGCTAAGAGAGGGTTGATCATAATTGTTCGATAACTAAAGGGGTTATTTGTATCCCCACTTTTAAAAATAGGGATAATGAGGCTTTGAGTCCATTGTTTAGGGAACCCTTGCTTGACCGTTTGATTTAAAAGCTTCTAGATGTGGGGGATGAGGATAGGACCTCCAATTTTTAAGATTTCCACCTGGTAAGCTTCAATGTCCTTAGCTTTCCCATTTTCCAGGCGTTTAACACCAAAATCAATGTCTTCTAATGAGAAAACTTCTTTCATTGTGAGCAGGGTTTCAAAGTTATCCATGGCATTTGAAGATTCATAAAGCTTTTTAAGATAGGAATTCCAGTTGTGTAAATCAATTTTATTATTATCTTTAGTTTTCCTAGTTAGAATCTGCCTCCAGAATTTCTTAGGAGTTGCCTTAGAGAGGTGTACGAGATTCTCTTGTCTTTTACGAGTATACTGCCTTTTTTTCCTTTTAGTTAGGACTTTGTATATTTTTGTCTTGCCAATTTTAAAAGATTCATAAATAGCTTCCTTAATTGCTCTCCTCGCACTCTACAGTCTTTGTCATACCATGGGTTGGTTTTGTTATTTCCTTTATTACTTGAAACTTCAATTGAGAACTTGTTAATAGAATATGAGAGGGTTGTAGTAAAATTATGATAGAGGTCTTCTATGTTGTCTATACTAGATAAAGGAAGCAAATTAGTTTTCAATTCATTTAGAAAGAGATTGTTTTTATTTCTATCAAAGATTAAGTTCTTTTGGCTATAAGGATTATCTTCTATGGGATCTCTATGCATGACAAAATTGAGAGTTATAAGTAAAGGCCTATGATCCGAGTCGGGCTCGTGGTCGTTTAAGATGTCAACATTTATTATTTCGTTGTATAAAGGGAGATCATAAATAACATAGTCTACGACGTTGTTACCAAGCCCATGGATGCAAGTCATCTGGCTACAATTGGGCCACTTCTTTAGACTGTTGCAAATTATGAGATCTTGAGCACTACATAGCTTGACTAGCTCCAACCCAAACAAATCAAATATATAAACATATATAAAAAGGACAAAAAAATCAAACATAAAAATGTAAAAAATAAATAAATAAATAAAATTAAACAATAAAAAAATAAAAATAAAAACATAATTTAAGAAAATAAATTAACAAATAAAAAATAGCTACAACAAATAAAGTAACTCCTAGGTGGGGAGGGGGAGTTGCACGTAACTCCGCCCTACCCTAGCTCAAGGCCCCGCGAACCCCAGGCGGGAAAGGCCAATTCTGATTTAGCCTGCCCATGGCCCGCGGGGACTATGTTTTTCAATTTTCTTTTCAATCTTTTCTAAATGTTCTTTAAAACAAAAACAAAAAACAAAAAACCTTTAATGTTTTTTAAATTATTTTTAATGCGTGTTTTTTATTTTTAATTTTTTTATTTCAATTTGTTTTTTCATTTTTTTAATGTTTTTGTTCTTAAAAGAATTATTTTTAATGGTTTTTCTTCTTCTTCTTTTTTTTCTTTTTCTTTTTTTTTAATTTAAATGTATTTTTTGTGTTTTTATTTTTTATCTTTTAAAATTTGATTTTTTTTAATTAATCAGTTTTTTTAATTTTGTTTTTTTTTTTTACATTTTTTTATTGTTACTGGAAAAAAAACAAACAAACAAAAAAACCTTCAAAGTTTATCATCTTTGGATATAAAATTCATAAAATTGTTATTTTTCCAATTGTTTTCATTCAATTTTTTCATAAAAATCTTTTATTTAACATGTAATTTTTAGCGAAAAGGCCATGCAATGCATATTTTTTTAATTATATCTATATGCAAAATGTGTGATTTTTGATCTAATGTTTAAATTTTTTTTTTGTGACAAATATTTTATGTTATATTGAAGTATTAATTATTGATATATAAATATATAAAAAAATCATAACCTCAAAATATTAATGTTATTACTTTTTTTAACTTTGCAAAAAAAAAACCATTATAAAAAAACATTGAAAAGAAAAACAAAAAACACATATTTGGAAAACCCTTACAAACACAAACATCTTAAGACGAAAAACAAGAAGAAAAATAGAACTTGAAAAATGGTTAAATAATCAACATTTAAAAAAAATTGTTCATACTTAAGACATAAGAAAAATTAAAGTGTCAAAAATATGTCTTAAAAAAATGTTGATGTTTTTCAAAATCCACATGAAAATCACCAACATTTAAAAAAATATATCCACACTTAATACATTAGAAAATTTAAAATGTGAAAAATAAGCCCTCTAAAAAATAGGGTTGATGTTGCATCAACACTTTTCAACATCAGCATGAAAATCACTAGCATTTAAAAAAAATGTTCATACTTGATACAAAAAAAAAAAAAAAAAAAAAAAAAAAAAAAAAAAAAAAAATTAGTGTCAAAAATATGCTCTAAGAAAAATGTGTATTTTGAATCAACTCTTTTCAAAATCTAATGATTTTTTTGCTACCTCAAAAAAATGGGTAATCGGTAAAGTTCTCGTTTGATTGATAACTATGTTAAACTCATAATGCCCATACCTGGTACGGAATTTGGTCTTGTAAATGTCTTATTCTTTGATGTGCACTTGATGATATCCTGATCTCAAATCAATCTTTGAAAACATTGTTTCTCCCTTCACTGATCAAACAAGTCATCAATCTTCAGCAATGGATAGTTGTTCTTGATAGTCACCTTGTTCAACTATCTGTAATCAATGCACAATCTAAGAGTACCATCCTTATTCTTTACAAACAACATTGGTGAACCCCAAGGTGACACGTGTGGCCTTATGTATACCTTATCAAGCATCTCCTTAATCTGCAACTTTAATTCCACCAAATCCATACTACTCATCCTGCAAGGTGCTTTTGATGTTGGTGTTTCTCCTGACATCAACTCAATAGAAAAGTTGACTTCCATATTAGGAGGAAAATCCTAAATGACTGTAGGAAACACATCTTGAAACTACTACAAAACAGGATGCCTCTTCGGGACTTCATCATGCTTAACATCCTTCCCTTTGTCACTGGAAATATGAATTACAAGAAATATATATCATTTCTTGCAACTGTGCTTTGCTTGCATAGTCGTAACCATTCTCACTGATATAAGCTTCTTCTTTCCCTACAAAATTCTCATTTCTCCATCATCATCCAAACACTCAATAACCTTATCATAGCAGTCTACCTTGATCCTGTGAAGGAACAACCAATCCATGCCCAAAATCATACTATATGATCCCAAAGGAAGCACATTTAAATGTGGTGATGTAGGCATACCATTTAGATAAAATGCATAAGATCTCAACCAATGATGAACTTTTCTCTTGGTCCCTATAACCAACTGCACAAACCAAGATTCTGCATGCACTTCTTCATTCAAGCAACACTTATCCACCAGGTCAGGACTGATATAGCTATAGTTAGATCTAAGGTCAATCAAAATGGAAATAACTTGATCACAAAGCTTACCTTCCATCTCGAAAATGGATTCTTGATGATCAGCCTGCCTATAATCCACTGCTACATAAATCCGAGGAATATCTATCCAAAATCTCCAACTATTTGTGGCTCCTTAGCACTATAAATCTGAGGTATGTGTGGTGAAGTAAAATTATAAGTGCCGACACAAACAAATTCCTCTAGCCCGATAATAGGTCTAGCCACAACAGATACATTCTATGGAATATTTCCTTAGGTTAGAACTAATTAAGAGGGTCCACCTCTTAGTACGCTTATCTCGTTTGATGATGTCCTTGCTTGCTCGCTCCAGCTATCTCTCGCTTCCTTCTTCAGACACCTGAAACAAGAAAACTACAGCAAACAACAACTGTGATAATAGACAAATTGTGTAGAATTTTCTCTACAAATCAGCTAGCTCACTGATATCATGTAGAAATTTCACCTACAGATCCAACTGATATATGAAATGTACTAAAGCATACTGCTAGATCTACATCTACCATAAGCTTTACGGAAGCTAATCAACCATGAGAAACATCAAGCATGAACACATATAACTGATAAGAAGGAACCAATCACACATAACATAGAATATATCACTGGGGAAAGCACCAGCATAAAACCCCAACCATGTATTATCAATCAAGTGGAAATCCTCTTCACAATACAAAAAGAATTAGCTCTCAAGCAATTCAGTTCTCAATGAACTATGAAGATATGAAGATATGTCTCATGAACCAACCAAGCCTTGTATATAAAGACTTTACCTATGGTCTAATCCCTATTTCCTTGCACAATTTTGATTGGGGTCCAATTCATAACATATGAGCATTGGCCCCAAATCATACCTGCTATCAACCATTGGTCCAATTACGCAATCCTTGAGGACACTAGTTCCTCATGCATGCAAGGAATATTCCATGGGAAGATCCAAGCATTTGATAGTACACTGTCTCTCATCTGATCTCAACTGTGTCTCTGATAGAACTGACATGCAACAGTTATCCATGAGTGAATCCTCAGTTATCTAAAATAATAGTTGTCACATGCATGCAAGCATTAACAAACTATATTTTATTATTTTAACAACTTGTTAAAATAATCTAACTGGACTTGACTAGTTAGAACTAAGTCAACTGATTCTCTCATTATAGAACTCATACTTATTCCCTCATCCAGTGGAGGAAATTAAGGATAAATTCCTCAATCATTGGGACAACTCATGTGCATGCTCACAAAGACTTCAAATTTGAATTTCCTTAACTAATTAACTCAATTGAATTAATTAACTAATATTTCCAACTACTGTTAAGGCCAAAAATAATTTTACTTCCTATAGATAGGCTAGGGACTGTTATAAATAGGAAGGGACCCAGAAATGCTATTTTTAGAACTTTCTATTTTTAGCAGTTTCACCTCTCACCCAATGTGGCCAATGACCTCACTGGCCAAACTGCTATTTTTTCACATGCTATTTTTAGCAGGTATATTTTTAGCACATTCTAAATTTAACATTTCTTGTTGCACATTTTTCAACACTCCCTCTCAACAGGAAAGGCTTTCTCTCAAACCTGATCCTATAACTCTATAATGCTCTGCATGCAATACATCTACCTGGTAAACTTACTCCAACAACACTTGGAAAAAAAACATTCCCAATTGACCACTCTGTTGGGCTAGGAACATATTCTGATGTTGAAGCTCTACCTACTGCTGACAAGCGCTCCCTCTCTGACAACTGCGCTACTGCAACATCTCCATGCAGCTCGCACCATTGCACACCTCTCTGTGCCACCTAGCACTGTGCAAAACACTTGTGCCTCTTGCATTGTTGCAGCCCGCTAGCTATGCGTTGTCCTAGGATTCCCTGCACTGTCACTCTCTCTATCACTCCATCCACATCTGTCTCTACCCAATCAGTTAGTTCCTCCTACTCCACATCGGGGCTCCTGTAGCAAGGTCTTATCCAAGAGGTTAGGTACCTCAAGGATCCTGCCCCTCCTCCTTAGGACGATCACTCTATATTGCCCCACCTCCTACCGGGAGGTATGGCTGCATGTGATCCCTCTGCCCACTTGGCTTGAAGTTTCCCCCTACTGGAGGTCTTTGCATTAGTAGATGTCTCTACTCGATCTCCACTCAGCTTCCCTTGTTTTGGCTGCTCCACAACCTCCTGAAGTTGCTGCACCAATCATGGCTCCTCCACAATTGTCTGAGACTTCTTCTAGCGTTGCATGTTGAGAGGTAATTTATTCTCTCTCTCAACCACCAAGTATCTAACCTTTGCCTTGCTCCTCAAGGCTTTGCATGCATCTTGTACCTCAAGTGCATACAGGTTCTTGGCTAGCACACCAATCTATTTCCACTTTCCCACCGTCACGAAATTTTCTAGAAAAAGAGCTGATTTTAAATCGGCGATATCTCCCTCATCCGAACTCCGATTCAGCTGATTTTTTTTTTTTTTTTTGGGTATTTTTCCGCAAGGAATACAAATCTACTATATATTTCTGAAAATTTTGCATAGAAATTTTCAGATCTGCTCTGCAAACTCTCCGGCCAAAACTCAAAACTTTGAAATCTTCTCTAGTATATTGTTCACTGCTTTGATCAATTATGCTTTGATACCATGTAGAATTTTCTCTACAAATCAACTAGCTCACTGATATCATGTAGAAATTTCACCTACAGATCCAACTGATATATGCAATGTACTAAAGCATAATGCTAGATCTACATCTACCATAAACTTTGCGGAAGCTAATCAACCTTGAGCAACATTAAGCATGAACACATATAACTAATAATAAGGAACCAATCACACATAACACAGAATATATCACTGGGGAAAGCAACAGCATAAAACCCCAACCATGTATTATCAATCAATTGGAAATCCTCTTCACAATACAAAAAGAATTAGCTCTCAAGCTATTTAGTTCTCAATGAACTATGAAGATATGTCTCATGAACTAACCAAGCCCTATATATAAAAAGCTTTACCTATGGTCCAATCCCTATTTCCTTGTGTAATTTTGATTGGGGTCTAATTCATAACATATGAGCATTGGCCCCAAATCATACCTGCTGTCAACCATAGGTCCAACTATGCAATCCTTGAGGACACTAGTTCCTCATGTATGCAAGGAATATTCCATGAGAAGATCCAAGCATCTGATAGTACACTGTCCCTCATTTGATCTCAACTGGGTCTCTGACAAAACTGACATGCAACAGTTATCCATGAGTGAATCCTCAGTCATCTAAAATAATATTTGTCACATGCATGCAAGCATTAACAAACTATATTTTATTATTTTAACAACTTGTTAAAATGATCTAACTGGACTTGACTAGTTAAAACTAAGTCAATTGATTATCTCATTATAGAACTCATACTTATTCCCTCAATCAGTGGAGGAAATTAAGGATAAATTCCTCAATCATTAGGACAACTCATGTGCATGCTCACAAAGACTTCAAATTCGAATTTTCTTAACTAATTAACTCAACTGAATTAATTAATTAATATTTCCAACTACTGTTAAGACCAAAATTAATTTTACTTCCTATAGATAGACTAGGGACTGCTATAAATAGGAAGGGACCCAGAAATGCTATTTTTAGATCTTTCTATTTTTAGCAGTTTCACCTCTCACCCAATTTGGCCAATGAGCTCACTGGCCAAACTGTTATTTTTAGACATGCTATTTTTAGCAGGTCTATTTTTAGCACATTCCAAATTTAACATTTCTTGTTGCACATTTTTCAACAAATTGTAATTCAACCTACTTAACAAGTCAAGAAACATTAAGCCATGAATATGTAAGATGAAAAATCATGTAGGAAATCAATCGATAGTTGCATATATATTGATATCAAGAAGAGATTACAACCGTTGTCTTGATGTTGCGGTTCTCCTCTGACAAAACCAGTTTCCCACACACTTCTACTAGCATTCCATGGTGGCCTCAATCAACAATAGGTTTAAGGCTCTTCCATTTAGGCTTCACTCCAAACCAAATCACACTTCTCCCTCACCCAACTAGATAGCTACAACTATGAATAGCTTGTTGTTTTACTCCAAACCAAAATAGCACTAGCACACCAATATTAACACTACAACTAACCCTAGCTTGTGCTTAGAAAAAGGGAGGTTTATATAGGATGGATGGATGGGATATGGACCCTCTTCTCATGGGATAAGGTCTTATCTCTTGAGGTAGTTCCATCATTATAGGGGAAAGGAGCCCAAATTTACATCCTCGACCCCATCCAGCAAGACCATTTACCAGACTTCCATTACGAAGCTTCTAGAGCTAGAAGCTTTAGCTCTTTATTAAAAAACTTTCCATAAGAGGACCAACATGACTGGAACAAAGCTCAGTCACTCTAGTCAGTGCTAGGGACAGTGTTAATCCCTGCATATCGGCACGAGGAGGAAAAACACCATTAGTGTCAGTCTTGTAAACTGGAAAAAACAGAAGATTTTGGGGAAATGGTGCAAAAGGGAATTGTTATGCTCGTGAAGAGGGACACAATGGGAATTTCTTCATGAAGAGTTATCATATAGGGTTCACTGTATAGGTCCTCAAGAATTAAGGAACAGGGAGTATAGGGACAGTGAAAAAATGATGTGTAACAGATGCCCTCTAAAGTGTGAAAGCTGAACTAGAGTGAGGGATGAAATGCTTTATGAATGAGTGCGGGGAACCATAGTTTGCCGTCAAAAAACTTGCAAGCAAGTATAGATACATATACATAACTGAGAACTCTATCAAATGATAAATGATTCATGGCACTGATGTAGCCATCGAGAGAATGATCATGTAAATGGATCTAGGTATGGGTGCAGCCATCCTTCAAAAAGGATCATAATGAAACCAAGGTATATCCATCCAAAAATAAGAAGGATCACAGATGATAACTCATGGTATGGTCGTAGCCATTCATCTAAAAGAGACATGCATATCAACATAACCATGTCACATCACTTCGCAACCTGAACTTTTGTTATCTGAGCCCAGGTTCTTGCGCTCCAACACGACCCAATCAAAGTACAAATTCTAACATGTGAATAGATGTGTTGACGTCAAACATGCTAAAAAGTTGCTTGATTACCATTCAATGATGTAACTATTAACAAGCGCGAGAGAAACCACCGATAATGACAATGGTCCTCAAGGTACTATCTGCACAATCCACGGAATGTGAATGGATGAACTGAAGTTGAACACCCGTGAAATCACTCGATCAAAATCCAATGATGTGAACTTACCGTTAAGTGTGAAGAACTTGCCATTAGGGCATTCAAGATCTAAGGTACTGGAAAGGAGTCTCTCAATCAACTTCTCGAATAATGAGTTGAAGTCGACAGGAAGTGACCATGTTGAAGGAGGGCCATAATGTATCCCATATCATTGACACAAGACAAAAGGATGCAAAATGATTTTGGATGATACAAAGAATTAGAGGTAAATGTAAATGTAGAAGGACAACTCTTGAACATATCAGTGACACAACTGGAAGTTTGGCAGCTTTTGGATCTATAGGATCAGTGGTCATGATGGCATGGCAGAGATCAAATGGAAGGCAAAAATGAATGGCCCAACCCAAGAAGGTCAACAATACAAAGGAGGATATCCCAACCCGACACAAAGTAGAAAGTTTCATGTTCAAGAGTGAGCTGCCAACACAGCTGATTAGGTTTCCAAATTTTCCCCCCACCATTTTTGGCAAGTACCCCAATTATTTTTAATCGCAAGCTTGAAGGGGATAGCATATGCTTGCACTTAATTTCATTCTTTGAATGAATCCGACCTAGTAAGTTTAATGAGCCCTAGGAAGGAAAATCTCATGTTCATCATGACGACGAATCCGATGTCGTTTAATATTCTAACAAGTCTGACAAAGGTGTAACTCGGTATCTTTTTCATGTTTAGAGAGTTTGAAAAAGACACGGAAAAGAAAACTCCACATGGTCCCTTTTTGTACATTTGTGTCTCATCTCGAGCTCGAAAAGGTAGAAAAAGATACTTGAGAGAATTGCTTGTCCATTTCAGTCAAGGAGTACATTTTTTGTAAACAGTGCATCCCAGCCCGAAAAGGTGGTAAATGTATATTGGGTGCACAACATTTCACATCCATTAATGAGTTCGAAATGGCAAGGGCTCAGCTATCTTTTCATGTTTAAAGGGTCGGAAAAGAGCTTGAAATCAAACCCCCTATTTTTATTTTCTTTTAACGAGTCAAAAAGGGAAAAATACTCAGCAATATTTTCATTTTTTATGAGTGAGAAAAGAGCTTTAAAGGGACTCATCCTAGAGGAACAAGTGGTATAAAGGGTAGTAACTGGTTCCGGCAATGATGGAACTACTCAAAACATGTAATGGTCAAGAGGTTGGAGAATAAAACTATTCATCGTTGCAGTCCCTCAGGAAAGGAAAAACAACCAAGTGAAAGCATATGATCATCCAAAGAGATGGTGGCGATGGAATGAAACAACCAAGGCTCATCTGACATAATTTAGCTGATTAAAATGGCAATCATGAGATGTAAATCGGGCATGGGTTCATTTTTACACAAGCTTGAACCATGGAGAACTCTTCTTGGATTTTGTTTCATGCTTACACAAGATTGAAATGAAAAAATATGCTTGCTATAAGTTTGCATGCCCCCAGCATAATGACTCAATCGAGGTACATGCCCCCAAGCTTCATTTCAGCAACTAGATGGATGGAATGAAGGTTCACATTCGAGATCTTGGAAAGAATCGACTTGAATTTTACGAGTTCTTAATCAAAGACTCGATTTGGAAAAGGCAGTTGTTTCATTTTTTAATGAGGTTGACGCAATAAAAGAACTATCCTTGAGACCCTTGTTTCATTTTTTAATGAGCTTGACACAAGAAAAAGAACTATGCTCACACCCTTTGTTTCATTTTTTAATGAGGTTGGCACAAGGTTAGGAACTATCCTCGGACGATGTTTCATTTTTTAACGAGGTTGACACAAGATCAGGGACTATCCTTGCATGTTGTTTCATTTATTAATTAGGTTGACATAAGAAAAATAACTATCCTTGTACATTGTTTCATTTTTTAACAAGGTTGACACAAGACCAGGAACTATCCTCACATGTCTACTAGAATTCCATGATGGCCTCAATCAGCAATAGTTTTAAAGATCTTCCCTTTAGGCTTCACTCCAAACCAAATCACACTTCTCCCTCACACAAATAGATAGCTACAACTATGAATAACTTGTTGTTTTACTCCAAACCAAAATAGCACTAGCACACCAACATTAACACTACGACTAACACTAGCTTGTGCTTGGAAAAAGGGAGGTTTATATAGGATGGATGGATGGGAGATGGATCCTCTTCTCATGGGAGAAGGTCTTATCTCTTGAGGTAGTTCCATCATTATAGGGGAAAGGAGCCCAAACTAACCTCCTCAACCCCATATGGACAAACCATTTACCAAACTTCCGTTACGAAGCTTCTAGAGCTGGAAGCTTCGCCTCTTTATTTTTAAAAAATCCATAAGAGGACCGGTGCAATTGGAACAAAGCTCAGTCGCTCCAATCGGTGCTAGGGATAGTGTTAATCCCTGCATATCAGCGCGAGGAGGACAAAGGCCATTAGCGTCGGTCTTGTAAACTGGGAAAAACAGAATATTTTGGGGAAATGGTGCAAAAGGGAACTGTTCTGCTCATGAAGAGAGACACAATGGGAGTTTCTTCATGAAGGGTTCACTGTGGAGTTCATCTAGGATCAAGGAATGGGGAGTACAGGGATAGTGACAAAATGTTGTGTAATAGTATGCCACCCTGATACTATGGACAAAGTCTCCTACGATGTTCTCTATCACAAGTCCAACACTGCAAAGGCTTCCTTCCATCACCCTTATTTTTCTCCTCATACTAAAATCCATGTCCTTTGTCACCTACATTCAACTTATTTTAAGGTGCCACATTCTCCTTATCACCTGCATCCTGAGGTCTTATGCTCTTCTTAGCCCACTTTCCTATAGTATTATCATTACTTTTCCAATCCTGATTAGGCTCAAACTTACACTTATACTACTCATAACAATGCTTCTGCTTCCCAATGACTTCCTCCAATGGACGAGGCTCATCATACTTAATTTTATCTTTAAATGATAAAGGTAATCCAGTGATGAACTTTTAGACCTTTGTTTTCTCATCCTTAAGATTTCACATATACCTCAACAGCTCCAGAAACTTAGTTGTATAATCTTCATCTGTCAATGAACCCATCTTCAACTCATAGAACTCCTTGGCCTTTCCGTCATAATATCTCTTATACAAGTACTTCTTCCTTAAGAGTATTTTAAACTCATGCCAACTCAACTCCTCTATCATGATGTCAATGACATGCTTCACACCTTCCCACCAAATATTTTTTTTTCCTTTGGGACTAAAGATCAATATCATAGCTTTCATATTCTTTGAATAATCATGCAATTCAAAGAACTTCTTCATCCCAAGTATCCATGCTTCTACATCTTCTATTTTCTTCACATCCACATCAAAAGTAGGAGGCTTGGATTTCTTGAACTCCTCTGGGAAATATTGCTTCTCACTCCTCCTATAAGGATGTTTGCGGTAGTGACGATGATGTCTCTCAGAACTGGAACTAGAATAGAATCCATGAAAATACCTCTCCTGACAAGTGTATCCAACGATCTTCCATCTCTAATTATATCATCCATGTCTAACTTGTATCATGATCGAGACTTGCTACCATATGACCCATTAGTCCTTTCCTCCTATCCATGATTGATCCTCAGTTGTCCCTGCTTCTGCAAATATGAAAGACTCTAAAGGATCACTACAATAACTTATGCTTGATTTTCCTGAGCTCTGGCAAGTCTTTCCTATGACTCAATCAACTCGTTATTGTCTACATTGCAACTTCTGATCGTTGCATTCAAACTTCTGAATGTATCTTCTATATGTGGAGAATACTCATCTCCTTGTTTCTCAACTAATCTATAAGGAAATTCATGTGAACTATAATCCATGATTCTACTCATCATCTCTGATCTTCTATCTGCTGCAAACATGTCATGTTAGATAAACAAAATATAGACATAATCAAAAGCATACCTCTGTGAAGTTAAGGGGAGGTTATCTCATATGCACAATCAATCCAAATTAGCACAATATATATACATAATGACACCAACATATCAACATCTCAAACTCATAACACACCAACATCATCATAATGACACAAACTATAATAATGACCACCACGATGCATGTATGACCTACTATGCATGATACCCGTAACAATCATAATTCATGCACCACAAACTTATTGACAACTAAAATGCATGCATAACAAGCACATATATTCCATCCAATCCAAGTGTTTAAACCTGGAACCTCGGATACCAGTCTACGGTATTAGATATCACCCAAAGCGAATGAAACCCACTATGATACCACCATGTAACATGCCACCCCACATTTACCTGCTTTTACAAGCTCTACAAGGTAAACATGAGATGAGTGCTAATATGACATGAATTTCCCTCCAAGTTCCAATTATGGAAGTGGGGCCTACAATCTGACAATAAAATGACATACCTCAGAGAACACAGACCACTCATGAGTCTGCAACCACCCCATATGCTCAATCTCTGAGCTGGAACTCTTTTTCACTGACTTAACTCCCTAATTGCACCCTTTACATTTCATGTGTGTGGTTATGAGGCTATAACTGCACTCATAAGTCTACTTCCATGCGGTTATGACCCAAAAACTCCAATTTTGTGCTAGTGGTTCCAAGATATGAGCCACCTTTCTAGGCTAGCCTCTAGGCCACTACCCAAAACTACCTGTAACTTTCTAGAAACATAAACATTATGCTAAAAATTCTAACCATTCATAAACTAAACAAGAACTTGACCTAGCCATGCCTAATCCATGATAGACATTTCGTCAAGCATATAATAAACATATAAGCTACAGGTCATGAATACATATCTAATCATAGACTTCAAAATTTCATCTGAGAATCACTAAGAAGTCTCAATGCCCTCTCTAACTAGCTGCAACAACACTTGTTAGTCCATGCATTCATCAACCATCCATTAACTTAACAAATCATGAAAAAAACCCATAGCTAGGGCACATCATATAACTAGAATCGAGATCATATAAACAAATCATCCATAATGTCAACCTGACAACCATTACAAGTTCTCATAGATCATAACAGGAAAATAACTCATATTAACATATGAAAATGACAACCAATTCAGGGACTTCCACGTACCACCTGACCATAGATTGAGCTGAACAAAACCTCTCTTTCATCCAATCACCCTTGCGCCATATTTGAAGCATGAATGTGGGATTGTAAGGGTCAAACAAACACAAAACCAACTAGGGATTTTAGATGCCAAACCACCTCAACCCTCAACCACAACGATCTCACCCATATGTTCCAGAAATCACTAACATCAACCACATTGGTCTCTACCCATGTTTTACAGGGCTCATGGAACTAGTAACTCAATACATAGATAAATCAAGGCTCTAGAGCATTTGTTCCAACCTGCGGCTCCAGGGGCTATTAACTCAACTGACAAGGCTCTAGAGTGTTTTTCCTAACCTAGAGGCTCCAAGAAGTAGTAACTTAACCCAAGTTTTTCCTAGACTCCAGAGAATTTATTCCAACCCACAACCATAGGGAACTTGTAAACCAATCAGAAAAATAAGTGGTAAACCCACAACACCATGGTTATCTAGGAAATGGAAAGGCGAGGGTTGAAACCACTATCAATCCACGTAAATCTCCATGCCAATGACAACACATAACCAAGGAACCACATGCATATACCATGCATCCAAAAGTTAGCAAGGAGATCACATAGGCAACATGTTACTTGCAAAGTAAGATCGTTGTAGCTAATAATCCAACTATCTACTTGTGCTTCCTTGTTTTCCTTTCTTGCTTACTCCAAATCCAATTGAACACTAGAATGCTCCAAGTATTCACCAAGAATTCTCTAAGTGTGCAAGAGTGTATAAGAGAATGAGAGAATGATAGGGGAGTGGCCAAATTGAACTGAAATATA
>APFE031446312.1:96701-144147 GCA_000404065.3 Pinus taeda | reverse complement strand
TAAAATAAATAAGAAATCATACATTTGAGTGTCGGCTTCTTAAAAAATTAGGGTTCTAGGTTTATTTATTCCCAGGTCGTTTGACTCTTCTCTCAATAAGCTTTGATTCATATTCTATTAGTCTTGATGATGGACCCTCTTTGGGGTTTGAAACGTCGACAGAATGAACACAAAACTGTGGATAATACGGATCGTACCACTGCAAATATTTGACCTTTCTAAATGTTTTCACTATTGTTGAAGAGCCACTTGTTATTAATAGTATGATGAATCTTCTTCAAACAGGGAATGACAAAATTGTTAATGAGTCATCTCAAGAAAACATAAGTATCTAATAGAATTAACAATAATCCCAAGAGTGATTTAAGCCATGTTGTTGTTGACAAATTAGTTGTTATAGAATATAATAAAATTGTTGATTATAATGAAACAAAATAGGGAATCAACAAAGAAAATTGAAAAAATCAACAACAAGGATCCTTTTAATAGCATTCTCCCTACAAAAAATACCTTTGAGTTTTCGGTTGTTATTAATGACTTTCAGCCACACATTTCAAATAAATTATACTTTTGATTTTCAGGAACAGTCACTCAGCTCAAATTACTACATTCCTTAAGTCACTTTAAATCATAATGAATTCAATTTTTGTGCTAAGGGAAACATCCATGAATAAATAGAGTTGAAAACTTAGAAATCAATTTATCATTCTATCGGTCATTCCACAAGCAGAGAAATTTTTAGATTTGTATGTTTAAAAATAGATTTTTCTCTTCATCCTAATATTTTTGTTGATTCAAATCCATTGGATCATCTTTCAACAACCCCTCTTCACACAAATGTTGTTTTAAAAAATAGGGGAGCTACCATAAATTTAATAAATGATGAATTAAACAAAATCTTTCAGTAGAAATCACATGAGATATTTTTTTGGCCAACGCGTTTCGAACCAACAAGTGTGGTTCATCATCAGGACCAAATGATGAACCACACTTGTTGGTTCGAAATGCGTTGGCCAAAAAATTCTCTCATGTGATTTCTACCAAAAGATTTTGTTTAATTCATTATGGATCACAGAAGCTTGAATACATAAATGATGAATTGTTGGTCAATTTTGATCAAGATAATGAATTATTAATTGATAACATCTTCAACAACTCTGAAAATTCCCGTACTTCTAAATCTGATCATTTTTCAGGTTCTATTTTACTTTATGAAAAGGAAGAGAATGTTAATAAATGTTGTGAAGTCATTTATGACAATGATTTTGAGGTTAAAAATATTGAGTTATATTATCCTTCACCATATCCCATGTTCATAATTCTCAAATTCAACTATATTTCAAGATTAGAGATCTTCCTATACTTATATCACCACAAAATATCATCTTGAATCCCCAAAATGCCATAATGACTATAATTTTCTTCAAAAGAAATGCATTCCAATTTTTTATTTTGACGTTATTCAGGTTCTCATTACGGTCATAATCTTGAACTTCTTTCACTTTCACAAGTAGAAGTCGGTACTAATCCCAATTACATTATCTTGGCTTATACATGTGAGGAGGAAAATTTTTCAAATAAATTCCAGCTATATTGTAACATATGTGTAACAATAGTTTAAGTGAAGACGTAATTTTATTTTACATTTTTCATTTATTATGGTTTGTTTCAGATTTTTATTTATCTTTTATTTTTCAAATTTTTAATAGTTTATGCTGGCATTTTGAGCACTTTAGCATTGAATACTTATCAAGTGAAATAGCCAAAGAGCATGAAAATGAACTTCACAGCCTAAATTATGAGCATTAATAACTTCAAGTGTTTCATATGCAATTGATGCTTATAACATACGAGCTTATTATATCTTTTGAAATAAATCTTCCACAAGATTCGACACTTGAAAGTGTAGCCTTACAATCAAGCTAGCTATCTAATCTCTCTAAAAATATTCTAAAAGATTCATTATATTTCCACTCATTTTAATGAATCCATTTGAAAATTATTTGGAAAGTTCAATTTCACAAAAGATTGTTAATACTCTGCCTTTTGTACATAATATTAAAATTTTTCTATAGGCTTCAACATCTAAAGCAACATCATTTGATTTTGGTCTGTCACCCTTTCCTCATTTGAACCTTCTCTAATCATTAACATATGTCCATCCTAATTTCTATGATCCAATTGGAATTTTGTTGGAGAATGCGTTTCAAGCAAGGCTTCTTGTAAATACATTTATTTTCCTAGACTTATTGTAAATAGATGTACATAATATATTGAAATTTTATTTTAATAATTTAATTATAATTTTATTTTGTTACTAATCTTTTATGTACATTTATGTGATGAATAAAAGAATTTGAATGGCTTCACTGGAAAATGATTATACTTAGTCATATTTGTTCCTTACATAATAGATTAGGAGTAGGATAGTTTAGTTTAGACTATTTTTCTTTTCGTCCTCTAAAATAGTGTAGGTGTGAAATAAGCGAGAAACGAGGCTTTAATTTCTTCCTCAAGAAGAATTTTTTGAAGCCATCCTAATAAAATTTTGTTGTAAACATGTTTAGGGAAGTATGCATTCATTCATCATAATTTTAACTTGGATAAGGTGTGCTTTGTAGAAGTGTTTTTCTCTACATTTGCTTGACTTTGCAATTCACGAGATTTGATATAATGATGTTGTGTTTGTTCTAATGATGCCATTGAAATTTAAGCATTATTGGTGGAATATTAGCCATGACTACAAAAGTACTTGGTTCCTTCTTGTTTTGTTATATCTCAGACCTTGGCTTGCTAAGTATTAAATGTCTAGTTAAAATGAGACTTATAGAAATTCAAAGAGTTAAGAAATGTTAGTGAATCAATTAGATTATATGGGATTCTTCCACCTTTTTTATATACTACATTCTGATTTCAAAAGGCCCAATATGCAAATGCTCATGTCCTCTCTATATATATAAAAGCCACCACATAGGTTGGAACTTTGGCATTGTTCAATTGGATTTAAAGCAGTTTTGGGGCTTATATATAATAAAAGAGATTTCATCTAGCCTGCACATATGAAGAAAATGATTCAAATCAAAAGTTGCACAGAGAATATCCACAGCTGCAACACAAAGTGAAGTATTTTTTGGCGAATTTTATTGTTTTCATTTTAGCTTCTTTATTTAAAGCACAAATTTGAAATTTTGGGTCATTTTTATTAGTTTCTAATATCTTGAATATTAACCATTTCTTCTTTGGTTGCTACTTTTATAGGCTTCATACTTTCCTTAGTTTAGGTTCAATAAATCTGATGACCATAGACATATATGAACTTTGATAAGGAAGCAACTTCTTCCTACTCTTTAATCTTGATTATGAAAAGAGTTTACTTCTTTTAAACATGAAATTTGGATACAATCAAGATATTTAAGGTAAATCATAACAACATTATTCAAGGTAAATTTCATATGATTATTTTCATCTCCTATTATTTTTCATTATGATTTTAGTTACATATTTATTTAAGTATTTATCTAATCTGAGTTTTGGTTTTGCAGGTTTTTGTTGGTGTTTTGACAGTTAGATTTTTTTGCTAGCTTAGAAAACACTTGGTTTACTTTGCATGCCTTCTAGTTGGAAAAATAGTCGTGATGATGCTCAAACTACAAAAAAAGTTATATTGGGAGTCTTTGCACTTTATCCTATTTTCATTCAGAATCTTCTTCAATTTACCTTCAAAGCTTATTGTAAATCACATCTTTAATAGATAATCATTAAGGATTTTCAATTAGGGTTTAATTTTGAAGAAAACAAAATCTTGATGGAATCTCATATTTTACTCATGACCGCTCCCTAGATTTAGGATTTCCCTTTGAATAAAAGGCCTTATTTATTCCAAGCCTTATGAGAAGCAATTAATTACTCAACTTAAATGAGAATCCACATATAAAGTATATATTATTACACTTTAGCTTGAGATCTTTTTTTTCATTTGATCTTGTTTGTGTTTTCATTTATGTGTGGCTTATTCATTTGCCTTTTCTTTTCAGTTTTCATTTTCTCTCTTAATTTGCAATTTCTCATTAGTGATTTGATATTATTTTTTCTTTGCTTTAGATTTGTTTTTTTGCAATATTTTATGAATTCTTACATTTGCACTCTTTTGCAGTCATTTGATTTCATTTTTTTATTTGGGTCGGATTTTGTGACTTTCCCAAAATCTATATGGGGCAAATATTTTTTATGTAACATTAATTGGTGTACAAGGGAAATCTTTACTCAATCATTTCAATAGTATTTCATTTATCTAAAGGTCATCCTTGTCATGTTTTCACTTCCTCGTACATCAACCATTATTTATGGGTAACATGGAGATTCGATTCAAGTATTATAAGTTCATTTTTATAAATAAACAAATTGTCTACAGTCTTTACTTTGAATCCCTCCCATATCCCTCCAAAATTAAATCCTCTACTTTGTTAGTTGAAGGGAACACTAGTGGTGTCAAACTTAACTAGTATTGCATATATGTTTCTAAGTAGAAAACCTTTTGTACCACCCCGCTCTCTTCACCCAATTGCTAAAACCAATTCTCCAAATATGCTAATCAAAAGGGTGGCACATATATGTGGGAAGTACAAGTAAGCTCGTCAAGGTTATGGACGCTCACTGGCAGTGGGGCCATGCTTGTATGGTATAGAGACCCTTCTATCAGGGCTATGGAAACTAACAGGGAGTGAAGAAATGTCAGGAAAAAGAGGTAATTTTATCTCAATAGATGCATGTTAATCCTACAAAAAACTCTAGATATCTTTGATATCCAATAGTACAAAAAGGATTAAAAAATAATTATTACACCCTATATTTGGATTCATTGTTTTAGAGCTAGGCATTCGAGTACTTTATTTTATTAAAAACTTATCTTAATCGAATTCATCATGTGTGAGAACCATGGAAGTGGTCTAATGTGTGAGAATATTCTTTAAGCTTTTATTTCCATCTTCGAAAGGTTTAGCCCTATTTTCCAAACCAGATATGACTGCTTTGTCCTGATGTGTCACCAATTGTTGATGCCTCAACCAACCCCTTTAATTTATTTGAGATTATGAGGTCCTTAGTGTATATTTTGTTAATATCGCTTCTAGAATGCTTTAATTTGCTTTATTTTGGGTGATATTTCACTTTTCTTGATTTTTTATTTTGACAACTACATTGCTTTTGCTTCATCACCAGCTTTCCAACGGTTCAAATTTCAATTGATTATGTCACATGGTTTGAAAGATATCATTAGTCAAAGATTAGTCTTTTACCACTTAGGCATAAAAATAACTAAATATGTATTTTATAATGTTTTTTTCGATCAAATATTTTTCATTAATGCTTCAAAAGAGTACAAAAAATATCTTTGGATGACTCTTCTCTCTCAGCCTCACCCCGACCATATTTATTGGCCAGGAGAGAGATTGATACAACTAGAAGCATGCCAAAATCCATAAGATTTCAAAAGACCAACACTGTTGAGGTTCCAAAAAATAGAAAGGATACAAACAAAACCAACCAACATTACAACTTAGCAGGATGAAGGGAAAGGTTTACCATGAGCATGATACTCAAGATGTTCACTCTGGGCCTCTAACCTATCTAGTGGGGCATGGAGATGATGTTGATTACATTGGAGAGATGCTAGATGATCGAGATGGTCCCATTGGGCATGTTGAATGTCCTCTATAAGGCCCATTGATTCAGCCTGATGCTCCTGCATTTGCCTGCTCATGTCCACAACAAGGGCAGTAATATGATTGACTTGTCGTGTGATGAACTCCAGAGTAGGGAGAGCCACCATGGACGAAGGGGCTCGAAAAACCTCCTAAGCAATTTCACCAATTGACACTTCCTCCTCACCATCCTCTTCCTCATCTCTCCTTGCACCACCAATGTGCCCTGCCAAGCCTCCCTAGATGGCCCCTACCCATTGCACTTGCCTACGCAACATATTCCACTAAGCTCTCCAACCGACCTCCAAGAATTTAGAGCACTAATGCAACCACACATGGCGTGGACTTTTCTCCAAAATAAGCATTGAATGGTCTTATATCGTCCCCCTGGGAGAAGCTACCAAGAGAAAACAAGGAGTAGCAGAACAATATAGAGGGCATAAAGGACCTTGACACCCCCTCACCCCAAAATTCCAAAGTACCTTCAACAAAGAAGAAAACATCTCACCAACTCCGACTCAATCGCCCAAAGACAACACACTAACCACCTCAACAATTACCACAAAGAAATAACACAAAGAATTGAGGCTCTGCCACAACAACCTAGGATTACAACATCGATAATCCAACAGAGCCTCATTGGCGACCCAAATGAAAGCTAGACCGACATAGAGCAACTCAGCACCAACAAACCAACACTCAAAACTAACAACCAGGTAGTAGAAGAATAGGAGGGATACCATAGCCAACATTAAAAGGACCCCAACGCTAGACCCTTTCCAATTACAAACCCAAAGCAAAGGTAAATAAGGACTTACCCTAGAAACCAGAAGAGAAATTTCCTTTACTAAACAATTCTTGATAGAACTGAAATAGTCGAGGACAAGGTACACTAATTCCCATCGAAGTTGCCAATTTTTATGTGTTGCACCAGGTTTAGGGTGCCAAACCATAAGATACAAAATCCCCCAAGTCAATGTAGAAGAGAAGCTCCATTGCACATACCCATACCTTGCAATGTAGTTGCATTGTTCCATAACACACAGGCCTGTGCACTCATATCCCACTGCTTACGACAACCATGAACACACATCAACCAAATTAAGCACCACAAAGTTTCCCCTTGCCAAGCTATAACGTATTTACCATAATCATTGAAGAATCCAAACCCTCGCATCTATGCGCCACACTTGTCACACAGCATATTCATGTACCTTCCGCATTGAAGGTGGGGGTGCAGTCCCCAACCCCTCTCCCATCATTATAATGATGCCCCACCCCCCCATTGGGGAGTATTTTATAATGTTTTATAATTTTGTATAAATAAAATTAATTTAGATATGTAAATAAATTTAATTAATTTAATTATTATCTTTATTTGTTTTAATTTTAGTTTATGAAGTAATATTTTTAATTTTAATTAGGTTAAATTTAATTTAATTTGTAAATAAAATTTTACAATTATTTTTCTAAATTTAATAAAATTTAATTTATTATTTGATTATAATTATTTCTTTGATGTAAATCTAAATTTTATTTAAATTATTTATCATAATTGCAATGAAGGCGCTCTTTCCTAGTTATTGAGAGTGCTGTAATGTAAGCTGATTGTCATGTCTTGTAACATTTTGACGTCTGTTATTACATAAAAATAAAAATAATATAAAATTCAACAAAATCTCTCCATCCTAATACGGAGAGATGTTGTAATTTTTACTTTTGGACTCATTCAAATTGCATAAAATACAAATAAAATATAATGATTTATATTTATATTAAACAGTTATACTCTGTATAATCAAAAATTAAAATAATAAATCAATATATATATATTATATATATTATATATATATATATATTAATATATATATAATTTGATTAAAACATAATAGTCAATTTACCCTTATGAAACATTTTGACACATGGTTTCCCAACCCACGGTTTTTTTCCATGATATTATTCTCTAATCTAACATACAAAATAAAAACTAAGATTATTTAATTAAAATAAAATAGTCAATTCATGGTGCTTTTCCCTTGGTGTTTTTCCCATGGTATTCTTCTGTAATGTAACCTATTTCAAGGCATAAAATTCTAATGAATTTTCCACACATAAAATCACCAATTGTCAATTTATTGTGCCAAATTTGAATCTTTTTGTCTGAAAGCAATATATATACACACAGAAAATTCGCAAAGCGATTTAGGTATTAGGACCTTATGTTGTCAATCTCACAGGTAGCCATTATTGGTAAAAGTAAGCCTTCCCCTATAGAACACCATACAAAGTTTTTTAAAAAAATAGCGAAATTTTTGATAACTTTTTGTTATTATAATTTCTTGATTTAAAAATAAAGATAAGATTTATTTTCTCTTTGTTTTTTTTTTTATTATATTTTACATATTTTGCAAATGGTTTGTGTAAATAAAAGAAAATTGTCCAACCAAAAATACGACTATTTTAGTACTAGATTGTCTTATAGGCAAAGTTCTCAAAAAAAGATTAGGAAAATTTATGGTTTGTTTTTGTATAATTATCTATTATGTAAACCATTGTAGATCCATCTTAACTCTGGATTTATAAGTGCCAACAAGGATCAAATCTCTGGAGGTGCAAATCTTTCCTCAAGTTCAGTTTTTAAACCTCTTTTTTGAGTGCAAAACTTGAGCAAAGATTTGCACCTTGAGAGATTTGATCCCTCTAGGCGTTTGGATTTAAGATCCGAGTTAAGATGGAATCTACGTTTGGTTTTATTTTTTTATTAATTAAAAATAATATATGTGTCTAGAGGCGTTCTCCAACCTAGTTTGGTAGAAATGTGGTCATGGCCTGTTATGTTATGTAAACATTTTGACTTGGTCAAATCACAAAAAATAAAAATAAAAAGAACCTTAGGTTAAAAAATTTTACTTGGTCAAAAATAAAATAATTAAAATAATTCTACGTTAAAAAAAATTAAACTAAAATAATAAGCTAAACTTGACTTGGTCAAGTTACTAGTTTTTGAGCTTCAAGTTTATAAGAACCCATCGTATTAATGTGGAATATAACCTATCTAAGGGAGAATATTAAACCAGCCTAGAACCATCTTAATTCTAGATCTACCAATCGTCGAGAGGAAACAAATCTCTTTTCACTCTAAAAGAGATTTAAATATCAAGAGATCTGATCCCTCTCGGTGCTTGGTATATCCAGAGTTAATATGGATCTAGGATGGTTGTATTTTAATTTTGTTTTTAATTTATATTTATGAATATATTGTAAATAATTATATGTATATATATATATATATATATATATATATATATATTAAAAAACCACTGACATCACCTTGGGGATTTCATTTGGAGTCCCAACAAATCCCGCCAGGGTATTTTCTCTAGGTGACTAGGCATATATCATGTGGAGGCATCGAAGGATATAAAAGAAAATGGCTTGCTTATGACATGAAGTGAGGCATGAATCTTTTTCAAAGTTTAAATAAATGAGTGGAGAGGGGGTCCCACTCTCCACCCATCTGGCCCCCTCATTCACCTCTCTTCGATATCATACATAAGCACTCCACCATAATGAACCCCTCCCCTTCATTTTTTTATTTTCTTTTTTAATAAACAGAACTCGACTAGTTTTGGAACTCCAATAATGAGAAGCAATATCTCGAGATCTACTATACCAAATTAGGAAAATGAGTGCTCTTTGAAAATCTATTTCAGTGGATCATAATCTAGAAGTGGTTATTTGACCAAATCTGGGCATTTACTACCCCAAAAATTTAGCAGAAGTCAAGGTTGTGAATTCACAACCAAAATTGATTTTCTAAGTTTGCTTTGGGAGAAATTTCTTTGGCGAGAAAGATTTTTTTGTCACTAATTCATTTCCAAACTATTCAATCTCTAATCATATATCCACACGAAATCAAGGGAAATCATGATTTTGCTTTTATTAATTTATTCAATTGAATTTTAATCCATTTTTTTTATTTTCGATAGATTTAGGAATTTGAGTTTTGTTTTCATTTTTAATTAGCTTTTACTTTCAATTTTATTAATTTTACAGAGATTTTTCCAAGGAAATCAAGCTCGGGAGTCTTAGAGCAATAGTATTGGAGAAATATATGAACAAAAGAGATTTACAACTCTAAAAATCAGAGATCAAAACTGCCTTGCAACAAACTCCTTTTTTTGGAATATAGTTTTGAAAATTATAAATAGAACCCCTGAAGAAGATATTGGGGTTGTTTTTCTGAAAGTAGGGGGTTATTTGCATGGTTGTAAAAAGGATTCTTCCTTTAGATTTAGTTTGAATACTCATATCTGAGCTTGGGGATTTTCCTTTTGGTAGTTAATCTCTATTGTGGAGGTAGATCTTGCACTATTGTAGCTTCATTCTCTATTGGAAAAGTTAGATGTCTTGGGACGACTGTTGGTGTTATTCATTGAATACAAAGCATGAGATACATAGGTTGTTGGAAATAATACTGAGAGGGGGGGGGGGGGGGGGGTGAATCAGTGTTATCTGATCAATTATTTTCTTTTTCAAACCCAGAACATATATGCTACTTCGGCTAGATGAACCCGCGTATATACGCAACTTCAGATAAGGAAACCCGCATATACTATACAAATTTATAATTTACTTTATTCTACAGATGTTGATCATTAAGTTATGCAACAAAATCATATAAACAGTTACCAGGAATAGTAAAATAGATCAGTAGACAACCACACACAAGAACACAAGATATAAAGTGGAAACCCAATGTGGGTGAAAACTGCCTGCTGCAATTTGTCTCTATCTTCTTTTTAATTAGAAACTTCTTTTTACAATGATTCTGTACTGGTGTAGTCTTTTACCAGTACGCAGGTTGCTACCTGCAAAGAGCTACAACCCTCTCTTGTTTTCCAGCTTCTCCTGGAAGGGAGCTACAACCCCCTTAGTTCTTGTACTAGTTGAGATACTAGTACGCAGGCTGCTACCTGCAGAAGGCTACAACCTTCTCTTTCTTTCAGAGACCACGTTTCATAAATTTTCAGACTGGATCCACAAATAACATCAATCAATCATCAATAATTTTTGCAGCAACCAATCACCTTTTCACCAATCAAGACTGAATCAAAATAGACACTTCTCTGACAACTGTACCCAGATCATAATAACAGTAATCACACCCCAAATTCTGAACCCAGATCACTGCAATAATCAACAGAAGCAGCTAGAACATAAATTAAGAAATGCACGCTACTTCAATATTCACAAACCTGTGTGCATACGCTTATGTGTTAAGATCAACCTGCGTATACGCCCTTTTGACTTACAGAAACTACGTGTATACGCTTCTGTGCTAAGATCAACCTGCATATACATGCTTTTGGCTTACAGAAACTACGTGTATACACTCCTTCGCTTCACTGAACCTGCGTACAGATCTATAAAGATAATTTACCCCTTCAAATGTTCAACTATTAGTTTACACAGATTACCAAATTTATAGATCAAGCAAGCGCCACATAGAACAGATCAAAATCATACAAAGATACTATCATTCAAGCCTTAAGATTTTGACCCATCAAAAGAACTTATCCTTCTCCTTGCGCTCAAGTTCCTTCTTCCTTCAGATCCAGATCTACACCATAACCCAATCACAGTATTCCAGATCTAGCACTTTATCAGATATTCAATAATTCAGATGATCCCTTGCCAAATGATCTCCTTCCTCTTTTATAGCCTTAGGCCTTTCACAATACCACGGTCCAAAACCATAACAATTCAATACCATGGACCCAATACTTGGGATAAACACTTATGACGAGATACCATGGTCCAAAACCATAGGTTCAAATACCAAGGACTAAATACCACGGACCAAAAATAAGTTCTCCCACATGTACGCGCTTTTCCTTGCATGAAAGTGTGTGTATACGCATACGCGCCTTGGGAACGTCCAACCCGCGTGTATACGCGGCTTTGTCAAAGTGAACCAGCGGATATGTCTTTTTCTTCTTTCTGAGTGCCTGAACTGTGATCTGTCACCAAAGTGAGTTGCCATCAAGGACAACACCAGTGCCATAGCGCCAAACCAGTGCCATAATGCCAACATAGGTTTATGATTTTATTTCAACTACTTTATTTGTGAATATAATCTTATTCTTTTATGGTATATTTGTGCTAGTGATTCAATGTTTTAGCATTATTTTTAAATATGCGGATATATGTTTGTTTGATCAGGTATTTGATCTATTAATTGAAAATATCTACCATTTATATTATGTTATGTTCTTGCATTTAAGAGAATTTGTGTAATTATTTACTCATAAATTTTACATCTTAAATCAATTAAACAATCATTAAAATCATGTGAACTACTTCCATATTTTAGTGGCTCGTATTTTAATTAGTTTAATATATAAACAAAGCATGTCATGCATCAAGATTACCAGTTGTTTGAATTATTTCAACGGATTTATATTTATCATAAAAAACATGTCAAATCCATGTTATCTTTAAATGTTTGCACTTGGTATTTAGGAATTATTTCCTATGTGTCAAGTTAGAATAGTTTTATTAGTTTTATTTTTTTTCACTACATTTAGATTTAGATTTGGATTTAATTCTCATTTTTTCAAATTCTCATTTCGTAGGAGAAATTCCATAGGTGACTTCGGGGTAAGTCTGATATATCTTCTTGTTGATAAGTAATTAGAAATATCACAAATCAGCAGGGAGAGTGAGTGATAATTGGAACCCATTTAACCATTCGAAATCACCATCCCAAATCGATAAGTGCCTAACTGGGGCTTTGACCGAGTGATCTCCCCAATGTTGATTATGGTCATTTTTGTCCACCAACATTTTGACAGTAGAGGGAGATCCAACGACAAGTTGTCCTTTTAGAGTTTTTTATTTTAAATTTTTTTATTTATTTGCAATGGCTCCTTCTAAACTTCCCATTTTGAGTTGCATCTCTAGTCATGCATTCTCAAGCACTCCAACGAAAATTGTAAGACTCGTGTTCAAGGTAAAGTTTGATGGTAAGAGTAATGCTTCTGCATATGAACATGTTTTTGAATTTACTTAAAAATTTTCAAATTTTACTTTTTATGATATTGACGAAGCTGTTTTATGTAGAAATTTTACTCTAACTTTCACAGAAAAAGCCAAAATATGGTGTGAATTTCTACCAGTTTCCTCTATTCACAGTTGGGATGAATTTATTACAAATTTCTTTCAGCATTTGAGGATTATGACTTTGAGTAGGTATGTCTCGAACTTGAAAATTTACGAAAATTTGAAAATGAATCTACAATAGTGTTATGATGTTGGAAATTCATCAACTAAGGGGTCTCCCTGATGTGAAGTCCCAATTAGAGCTCACAGCATTTGGAGTGTGAACCCCATCCGAAATATCACCCTGGTTTCCATGTATTTTTATAGATTTTCCTTGGCTCTAACTGTAAGCAAGAGAGAAGAGTGTGTGCTGCCTTTGAAAAGTAAGGGGGTTTTCCTGGTGAATGTTTGATCTTATGTGTATCAAAGTTCTTTCACTGTGTAGGGGAGGAAAATTGAGCCTCTAAGAGAGAAGTAGTAGTACCACCCTAGTATAGACACACTCGAACAAGAAGGGTATGTACAAAATTAAGAGGAATAGTCCATAGAGATATGTATGTCATTGAAACCAATATAACAAGGAAGATTTGTCTAATATCTAGTGGAATAGTCCACAAGGATGCAACAGCAATAATAGAAATTATAGCACATTCTCAATATGATAAGTACCAAAATAACCGAAATAGTTCAGCTACTTTAGCATAGATTAAACAAAACATGAATTATAAACATTCACATAATAGTCTTACAAATATCCATAATCCATGCATGAAGAACGTGTTGACCATAGGGATTCTCATATTAAGTAAAAGTTACAAGACACTTGTATATAATGAACACCACTAGCTCCAATAGTAGAGCATAGGAGCCACTCCTTGCTCCTCAAAAGAACTAGCTTATCTCTCTGATGCCTTACAGAAGGAGCCAAGGTGAAAAGTCCTTTGCTCATACAATGAGGGAGCATAAATAACTAAGGGGTGATGCTTCCCCCTCCTTGTGACTCTTTAAGTACCCTCATGAATTTTTGACTTCCTACTTTTCAACTTACATGACTCTTTATATTCCATTTGTTTCATTTAGACTTCCACTTTTACAATACATTTTGAATACCATTTACAGGATCCACAATGGTGATGTGGCATATGACAATTCATGACATGACATGACATGAAACTACTGACATGGACTGCTTGATGATGTGGCAATGTCAAGCCACTATTATTGTTTTGTGTTGAGTGTCTTCTTGAGAATGCTCTTCTTTTCACCTCTATATGACTTGGTGATGAGGAATCTTCAATGATCTTAAGTCTTGAGATTTGATTGCAAACTGATGTTCCTTTTCTTTCTTGTGATTGATCTACTTGCATGTTCAGCTACAAGCGTGTCTTTCAGCATGTTTCTGCCCTTTATCTCTTTCTTCATCATCTCATAATAGCATGGTGATGTACTTGTATCTATAATACACTCATGACGAGACGACATCAGTTTGAAAACGCCCTAGTCTAATATGGTGCATTCTGATCCTTTGACTGAGTCGGAACTAGGTGATAGGTTGGGAGAGAGGGCTCAGTGGCTGCACAATTGTGCAATTCAAACAGCCAGGGGTGAGGCTTGAGCCTTGAGACTACATAGTGTGCAGTTTAGGCTGGACTGAGGGAGAAAACTGCACAGTTCGGAAGCTAGTGAGACAGGATGAGGGAGTGGACACTAAGAGGAAATAATACGTAGTTCCTAAAGAAGTTAGATCTAATCTGAGAGAGAATTACACAATTCTAGAGGCCAAGGTGTGATCTTGAGTACAGAAGTTACGCAGTATAGCAGTCCTGGGAGGAAAGAACTATGCATTGCGCAGTGCTAAGGGGCAAGGTCATAGATAGAGGATTGAAACTACACAGTGTGCAGTTCAGGGAAGTCAAGTGAAGCCAAGTTACTTGGTCAGGAAACCTTCTTAGAAATGGCCAAGTGTAAGACTGGTTAGAATGATGTGAATAGTGATAAGACTTTAACTGTGATCTCACACTAGAATACTTGACAACACAACAACATAGACCACCCAGGACGCATGAACAATGCATTTCCATCTATGTGAGAACTTTATGACCAGTTACGCCAAGTGTGACACTTAAGATACACTTTGCGACAACCGTGACGACACTTGTGCGACGGTGCTTAAAAAATTGTTAATGAGTGTGAAACATGTTTACATGGTTAGAACAACTCATATGCACAAAGATAGACCCTTGAAACCACCATAACAAGCTTCTACACATTGTGCAACAGCTAATCATGTGAAAATACGACAATTTACCGAACTTGCAAAGGGGAGAAAAATACTTCAAGAAAGTACATGAAATGAGTTTCGGTATTTGCGATAACAATGTGCAAGACCAAGGAAGGCTCTAAAATTGAGTGTAAGCCAAAATTTTGGAGGGTTTTGTAGCAACTATAACACTTGGCGACACACTAGTAGAATTCCATCTTCTCTACCTCGGTTAACTTCTTATGTGCAGGGCCTTGGTACTTCAGGAGTATTGATTCACCGTGTAGATTACTTTGGTCGCCCCAATTACCCCACGAATAGACACGGTCCCCTTTATGCCTTCTCAGTTTAAAACAACATAACATTCAACGATATCATAATGTTTCGAGTTGGGAAAGGTAGTGTATCTTGCAAGCTTAATATTTTTAGAGTATAATTTTTCATCTCTGGCATTGCTCCACTACCAGCAAGCCTAGACAGAACCCCGATGGAGTCACGTAGGAACACAAACATTGCTCTGCTACCAGCGAGCTCAGAAAGTAGCTTGGTGGAGTTTCTTTCTTTACCTCTATGCACAAGAAGCCTTTATCTTATTTCACCTTTATTTATTTATTTTAAAGAGGACTATGCATCAGTACTTATTCATTTTTGGGAGAAAGAGGGATCTGAATTTATTGAGAGTAGAAGAGGTTGTTCCTTCATACAAGTATATAGAGACCTATGATTTAGGTTTGTTCATTAAGGTTCTTCCCCTTCTCCTCTTCTACTAATTCGATAAGCACAAAAACACTAGAACGAAAATTTGATTGTAGACATAAGGTTTCTTAAGTAGATACAGGTTCATAGTTGGACCAAAACTCTCCTTACGAATGGATTGTATTTTCCATCAGAACTTCATCGACCAAAATATGTAACTGACACAAGGAAGATGAACTGGAAGTTATCCAAATGTTGAAGTGTCAAAAGACTCTTTAGACTTCAGCCACCCACATACTAAGAAGCCAGGACCGCTCCAGGAAAAACACTTATTCACATGATGAAAACAAGAGGAGACAAACAAAATGCAAGAGAAAAGTCATAAAATATAAGAGAGACTAAAGAGAACAATCTGGGATGAGTGCAAGAGAAGGAAAACTAGGATGCAGTTTATCCTACTCCTAACCTAACAGCTAGAAGGTCGGGGTCACATATAATGGAATTTCCAATGTAGCCACTGTAATCATTTTCGACCTGCAATCACAAATATATGATCGATTAAAACATATATAAATCAATGTGCAAGAGAAAATATGAGGGCTTGAATAATTTTCACAACAAAATGAAGGTCTTGCATGTGGGCAGAAAGGTATATCACAGCCACTACTTTCATCTAATTCACATTCTTACCTTTTCGATGAATACCATCTTTCAACAAACCTCATAAGCTTCTCGTAGATATGTCTCCATCTAATACATCGAACTACTTAGCAAGAGTGAGGGGAGAACGAAACTTGTTATTTGCGATAGAGCTCTCCAGGTAAGATTGTTTCAACCAGTCAGCGATTGGATTGTAAAATTCGTAATAATCCTCTTAAAAACCCTGAAATCTTTAAGAAGATGAATTTTAGAGGCAAGGGATTATGATGAGAATATTGTGAGAGAAAATAGATCTGATCATATTCATCAGTCATGTCGAGATATTGAGGACCTGACATAACCATCAGTGAAGCCTAAAGTACCTCAACTTCTCGACAAAAATTTGAATAGTGAGATATTGAATGATGAAGATCGACTGATGTAAAACAATTGTCATTGGATGTACTAATGGAAAAATGATAAGCTGAATGACAATCATCGAAGACAGAATAGTGATCAGATGGGCTGATTAAAGCATGATATTCCTAGTTTGTTATTAACCAATATAAATCAATTTGGACATATTTGTGATACTATGAACAATTCGAACCAAGTTCCTCGCAAGACAAATGTGACAAACCATTTTCCTGTAACTGGTGACAAATGTACAAGCATCATAGTCATCAAAAGAATTTAAAAGGGATGCCAACACAACAAATACATGAGACCAGTCAGGGCATGGTGAATAGAGAAGAACTTAATTCATAACTCGTGCATTCATTATCACTCAAGAGGATTTCAGGTGTGATGAAAGGAAATATTTGCAATATAACATTCAAAAGAAGAACCATGAGCTCACTATTAAGGAATGAATTTGATAAGCATGATTCCTTCAGCCAAAGATAGTCCTTGGAATGATCAACTTCGCAATTCCATGACTTTGTGAGAGATACACATTCCAAACCGAGTTTGATGCGAGAGATTTGCATGAAGATGAAGGAACTAAAATAGGTTCTTGAATTTGGTTAGAAATAAAAGCATGAAAATTAAAAAGATCACATCCAAGATACCAAACATTTTTCAAAAAGAAATTTCCATCAAGTGAAACCATGCAAAGGGAAGGATTGCGGGAGAGAAACTAGATCTGGCTTAGTTTGGGGGGTTTACTAGAGTCGTGAAATCTTGACATAACCATCAACGGAAGTTGAAGTACCTCGACTCCCTCGTAGGTCCCAAAACTTTCAAGGATCATAAAATCACATTTTGAAGACTGAACTAAATTGTGCATTGTGTGAGGATAACTGCTACCACTATTTTAAATAAGACCACTACGCACCAAATGGAAGCCATCTATGTCACTGATTTTACCAGATTCTTCAACTTCAATAACTAGATTACTCAAGTCGAAATATTCTTCTGATCGCAAATTCGAAGATGAATGAATCGAGGAAATTTCCTGAGCAATCTTATTTGAATATTTTTCTTCATGCAAGAGAAGATATGATGAGGGATGAAAAGAGTACTTAATCATTTTATTGTTTTCATTTACATCATGGATAATCTCACTTCCTTTTGTCAATTGAAAAGATAACTCATTAGATGAACAACCTAAAGAGCATGGAGTATCTATGTCGCAAGTATATGCATCGCAGGTGGTAGAACACAAGGGATAGTGAGATGAAGAGGAAGTTTTGATAAGAACATATTCTTTGACTAAATCAGGTCATGGATCTAAAGTAAAATATTCATGAGAAACCAAAAGATCAGTTGATACACTTGGGCATTCGTGATTTCATAAAATTCATCATCATTGGTAATGATTGTTTCCCGGGGTTGCGGATTGATCGGAAGAATTGATTACATTTTATTCACTATCGAGATTAGCACATTAAAAATCATCCAAGAATGGAAGCATGTTATTTTGACATGGAGTATGTTGAAAAAGAGAATAAATATTGAAAGCATATTCACCTTCTGTCTCCTCTACCTATGTAATGTGATTTCTTGTATCTAATCGGAATTTGAACCAACAACTTGAAAATCAAGAAAGTGTGAAATGCTAGCTAGTGGAGTAGATTGATCGAGTGGATCACGGTACAAAGAGTCATGGCACGTAGATGATAGAGAATAACATAAATCTAGATCAGATTCGAGACTAGAGTTATGAATAGTAACATCATCTTGTGGAATGGAGGAGTTATTCTTCACCATGAGCTTCATGAGCCATTTTGGGATTTCCTTCATTGAATCTGAGTCATGAGAATTAGAAAAAGAATGAGGAGAAGGATTATGAATTTGATTAGTATATCTCCTAACTTTATTATCATCACAAGGAGGAACCCTCATCAGAACTGGAAAAGGAGGAGGAGAACAAACAAAAGGAATACTAGGTTCCTCCTTTCAAATTAGGGTTATCTCATGGTTTACAAGAGTTAGGGAAGCATAAACATCAGGTGGTTTGCATTCACCATGCAAAGAGATATGAATCAAACACTTGAACTATTGTTTAAAGAAATCCCAATCCATGTTTTCTTCAGGAGATTCATAGCAAAGGTGAAGAAAAAAATCAGAGAAATCCTCAATTGATTCATTAGGCTTCATTCTTAGTTGATTAATTCTTTTAATAACATCATGGTAATCATATCTATCAAATTATTTATGAAGCTCCTTCACAAGTTGGTTAAATGAATGGATAGAAGCAGTGGGTAATATATGATACCATCTCTTAACAAGACCTTCAAATGTGAGGGTGAGAAATCTAGCCATAACATCCTTGCAACGTATTCCATTAGAAAGGAAAAAATAGATGCTTACGAAGATTGAATTCACCCTCGCCATCAAACTTAAATTGGGACAGGTTATGGAAAACTTCGGTAGGGATGGTAAGCTTAAGCTCTTTAGCTAATCATCTTGGGATTATGATTTGGGGAAGAGCCATTTTGGATAGGAGATTCAAAGCAGACTCAATGGGAATATCATATCGTCTGGCCCTCCTTCTAGTGCCATTGTTGATGGTCATGGAAATTTGTGAACCAAGGGGTCTCTCTGGTGTGAAGTCCCAATTAGACCTCACACCATTTGGAGTAGGAGCCCCATCCATAATATTGGCTCAGTTTCCATGTATTCTTATAGATTTTCCTTGGCTCTAACTATCATCAATAGAGCGGAATGTGTTGTTCCTTTAAAAAGCAAGGGGAGTATGCTTGGTGAATGTTCGATCGTATGTGTGTCAAAGTTCTTTCACTGCAAAGGGGAGGAAAAGTGAGCCTCTAAGAGAGAATTATTATTGCCACCCTAGTAGAGACACACGCGAACAAGAAGGTGCATACAACATCAAGTAGAATAGTCCACAAAGATGCAACAGTCACTGAAACCAATATAACGAGAAAAAAATTTCTAATATCCAGCAGAAGAGTCCATGAGGATGTGACAAAAATAATAGAAATTACAACGCATTTTCAATATGATAAGTACCAAAATAACCAAAATAGTTCAACTACTTTAGCACAGATGAAAGAAAAAATGAATTACAAACATTTACATAATAGTCTTACAAATTCCATAATCCATGCATGAAAAACGTGTTGGCCCATAGGGATTCTCATATTAAGTAAAATTTACAAGACATGTGTATACAATGAACACCACTAGCTCCAATAGTGGAGTGTTGGAGCCACTCCTTGTTCCTCGAAAGAACTAGCTTATCTCTTTGATGCCTTGCGAGAGGAGCCAAGAGGAAACGTCATTTTCTCATACAATGAGGGCGTATATATAACCAAGGGGTGATGCTTCCCCCTCCTCGTGACTCTTTGACTAACCTCATGACTGTTTGACTTCCTATGACTTTTCAACTTACATGACTCTTTATATCCCATGTGTGTCCTCTGGACTTCCACTTTACAATACATTTTGAATACCATTTACAGGATCCACAGTGACGATGTGGCATATGACAACATGACACTGTTGACATGGACTGCTTGATGATGTGGCAGTGTCAAGCCATTTTTGTTGTTGTGTGTTGAGTGTCTACTTGAGAATGCTCTTCTTTTCACCTCTATATGCCTTCGTGATAAGGAATATTCAATGATCTTAAGTCTTGAGTTGTGATACAAACTGATGTCCCTTTGCTTTATTGTGATTGATCAACTTGCATGTTCAACTACAAGAGTGTCTTTCAGCATGTTTCCCTCCTTCATCTCTTTCTTCATCATCTCGTCGTAGCATGGTAAGGTGTCTGTATCTGCAATTTACTCATGATGAGATGACATCAGTCTGAAAACCCCCTAGTCTAAGATGGTGCATTCTGATCCATTAACTGATTCGGAACCAGGTGACAGGTCAGAAGAGAGGGAGTCATTGATTGCATAGTTGCACATTTCAAGTAGCCAAGGGTGAGGCTTGAGCCCTGACACTGTGCAGTGCACATTTCAGGCTGGACTGAGAGAGAAAATTTCATAGTTCTGGGAACCAATGAGACAGGTTGAATGGGTGGAAATTGAGTGATCTAGGTGGATATTGGTGGCCACCAACCTATTCTACTTGGACCCCCATCATTGTTCTGTTAGTTTTTTTTAGTTTCCTCAATTGTAGCACAGTTTACTATTTTTGGCAGTTTTTCAAGTCCTAAACTTTCAGAGCCATTTTGAGGCCCTAAACGATGTTTTTTTGGAAATATTCCTTTGGAGAATTTCATTGGAATCGTGTTTTTAGTTGTAGTTCTCAGAGATATATTTCCAACGAGGTATCATGCATGTCAAACGGAGATAATATAACCAAGTTATGACCCAGGGAAGTTGGTTGCCCAACTAACCCCCAATGGGGCCCATAAACCCTTGGTGTTACATCTCTTTGGGTTAGGGTTTTGGTATTTTAGGGTTTTCTCTTATTATTCAATAATAAAAATGCCCTTGAGCCTCATTTTAATGGATTTCATAGGCATTTAGTCACCACATCTCTTCTTAGAGATAAGCTACCATCACCCGAGCTAGTCTCATTTCCATTCTATTTGTAAGCATATTTCATTATTTGATATTAATTAAAGGAACTGTTATTTCTACTGCATCTCTATATTAATGGTTATATTTTTTATTTTTTGTGTTCTTGTTTAAATTCGGATCAGTGTTATCAGAGCGGTTTGGTCTTTCTATGTTTTTCTTTGCATGTCCCCAACGAGGTCGGGAGATAAGGAGTTAGGGCTCGAACTGGTCAAACCTTTGCAAGACCAACCTCACAAATACCGACGGCATCCCATGGGGGAAGAAAAGAAAGATGAAGGAGCAGGAGATCCTATCAAAATATTACTCGAGGAGGCCCTCGAGAAACAAAGGAACGCGATGATAGATAACTTTACCCAGATCCTTCAACGATTTCCCACTGACGCATACACATCCAACAGCCACTCTAGAGGCTCCACACCTTTTAGGGTATAAGTAAACTTTGAAATTCCCATATTTGAGGGCCAAATAGATACAAACGTCGTAGATAAATGGTTGAATCTGCTAGAAGGATATTTTTTGTTCATGATTTTTCCAGCCGAGAAAATATTACTTTTTCTCTTCTCAAAGCCTCCCCCCACGTCAAGGACTGGTGGGAAACCTATTGTGAGTAGAATGATGAAAGTATGGCCTCACTATTTTCAGCCGCTCCCACGTGGAATTCATTCTGGGATGCCATCAAGGAGCAGTACTACCCTATCGAGAGCTACGAGGACAAATACATAAAGTGGACCACGCTGCGGCAAGGAAGGTACCAAGATGTGTTGAATTTTACCAATGTTTTTCATACCCTTCGCACGAAGTTGGGTATCAAGGACTCTGAGAAACATTTGGTACTCAACTACCACGATTGCCTACATAGATACATCCAGTACAAGACAAAGTTCCTCGACATCTCCTAGCTTGGCACGGCATACTGATATGCCATCAAGATCGAGCAGAAGTTTCAACAGAAGAAGCGAGACTTTGGATCTGCAAATTCGAAGCAAGGGAAAGGTGCCCCCAAACCATAGAACAAAGGACAAAGCCAAGGCAAGACAACCCACCAAGGCCTCAACCAAAGGATAACACTACAAAGCCAAAGAAGGAAATGATAAAGTGGTGTGAGTTCCATAAGAGCTCCACCCACAACACAAGTGAGTGTTGGGCCAAGCAGTCACTGGTGGTTGAGCTGAAGGCTTCAAAATTTTATGCACTTTTTGACTCTAAGTCAAAACTCGACAAGGGTAATGAAAAAAGGAAGCATATTATTGATGTGGAGCCCAACGCCATAATCACCACCATAAAGATCCAAAAGGAGGAACCCGAAGATCTAAAGGAGGAGGAATGTCTCTTCCACTCCTAGATGTGGGTAAAGGGTTCCTTGCTATAGTTCATTGTTGACAGCAGAAGCCAAAAGAACCTCATTGTAACAGAGGTCATGAAGCAACTAAGCTTACTAACCACATCACACCCACAATCGTACACCATCGGGTGGTTTCACCAAAGACGAGATATGCACATGAGCCAACAATGTTGCCTTCCATATAGCATCAATCCCTTCATAGGTGAGGTATTATGTGACGTTGATCCCCTTAATGTTTGTGATGTATTATTAGGCAAACCATACTTGTGGAAGTGATATGTTGTGTATGATTCAAGGCCTCATGTTGTTATTGTTACATTGGGAAATAAGTTGTACAGGATACTAGAGGTAGCACCGCCTACTGCCATGTCTTTGGTTACAGCAAAACAATGCAATAAGCTCATCTCAAAGACTGGTAAATTTGTTTTCTTGATGATATGCCCTCAAGGAAAGAAGAAGATGGTGCCCATGATCTCCAGACAGGTCCCTCCACACAACAACAACAAATGGACAAGGTCGTGGAGGAGTACAAGGACATCTTCACCTCCCCTGCAGGGGTGCCTCTGCAATGTTAGGTCAAGCACTCCACTGAACTGACCCCAGGTGTGACGTTACCCAATGGACCAATCTATCGGCACTCTCTTCTGGAGAACGATGAAATCAAGAGGAAAATTCAGGAGTTGTTGCAGAAAGGTCACATTTGGCCGAGTTCATCGCCCTATGGGAGCCCGATTGTGTTGGTATAGAAGAAGGATGGGACTTGGAGACTCTGTATTGACTATTGGGCGCTGAACAAGATCACTGTCCAGAATAGGTACCCAATCCCATGGATTGATGACCTTCTGGACCAACTCAACGGGGCAAAATTTTTTCAACAAGATCGACTTGAAGTCTGGATATCACCAGATACCAATCGAACCCTCCGATGTGTGGAAGACTACCTTCAAAGCCAAGGAGGGCCTTTTCAAATGGTTGGTTATCCTTTCAGGTTGATGAATGTTCCTGCAAATTTCATGAGGCTGATGAATGACATCTTATGGCCATTCACCAACTCATTTGCAATGGTATACTTGGATGACATCCTGATCTTTAGCCAGAGTTGGGAAGAGCACCTCCACTGCATTCGACAAGTTCTCCAAACACTGCGACAACACAACTTTCCAATTCCTACTGTAGGTTCATGTTGGGGTTCTCTCATATCACTTGTCCCTTAAGTCAAGTCACCAAAGGAGGAGCGAAAACAAAAATTTTTTGGTATGAATCTCAACAGAAGGCATTCGCAGAGTTGAAGCATCACCTTTGCTTTGCACCAATGCTCACATTATCAAACTTGCAAAAACCATTTGAGATCAAGACAGATGCCTCTAACTATGCTATTGGGGCAGTCCTTACTCAATAGGGGCATCCAATGGCATATCATAGTGAGACACTTTCAGAGACAGTCTATAAGTATCCCACTTATGACAAATATATGTATTCCATTATGCAGGCCTCCCGACAATGGAAGTATTACATTTTGGGGAAGGAAACGGTCATCCACACAGACCACTGACCCCTTCAGTTCATACAGATGCAAGGGAAGTTGCAGAATGATTTCCATCAAAAGTAATCCACATACCTACAACAATTCCATTTGAATATCAAGTAAAAGAAGGGAAACACAAATAATGTTGGAGACTACCTCAGCCGACCACCGATCATGGCGTTAACCACCGTGCTCAACTCTTGGGGGCACGAGACTTCTGATTAGCCACTTCTTTACAAAAGCGACCCAAAATTTGTCCACACATACCATATGCTCTTGGAGGTTCAGCAAGTTCTAGATTTTCACTTCCATGTTGCTCTCTTATGCCACCTGGGACACCTTTGTGTTCCTTCAAGCGAGCATGCAAAGATGATTTGGGAAGCGCACTATAGTATGGCCGTTAGGCATCTCGAGGTCAAGAAAATGGTGGTAGTACTACAGAAGTATTTTTATTGGTTGGATCTTCAACAGGATGTCAGGAAGTACATCAAATCCTGCACTACCTGCACCATTGCCAAACTGCCCATTAAGAAGCAAGGTCTTTATACTCTGTTGCCTACCCCTAGTTGAACTTGGGAATCCATCTCCATGGATTACATGTTAGGCCTTCCTTCTACTAAGCATGGCAATGACTATCTTTTTGTGGTCATAGACAAATTCTCGAAGATGGCCATTATGGTGGCCTACAAGAAGAGTATCATTGCAGAATCCTCTGATAAACTCTTCTTTGAATGAGTGTCGGTGCACTTTGGGATCCCACCACTATCATCTCAAATTAGGACAGCATGTTCCTCAGCACATTTTGGTATAGTCTTTGTTTGATACTGGACACCATGCTCACTAAGTCCACATCTTTCCATCCCCAAACTAATGGCCTGACAGAGGTCATCAATAGGATGATCGTACACATTTTGCACATGTAAAACTCAAAGCATCCACGCACATGGGATGAGAGGCTCCCCTATGTCCAACACAGCTACAACCAAACTCTCCATAGCTCGACTAGCCACATCCCTTTTCAGGTGGACTTGGGATTCCAACCCCTATGTCCCATTGATGTGGTCATACCATCTGCAGCGACTCAGGCAGATTTGGCTCATGTCTAATCTGAAGCAGACAAAGAAAATAGCTTCATTAAGCACATTCAACACATCCGCCAATAGTTCCATGACATATTGGACAAATCCAATGCTAAGTATAAGCAGCGGCATGATCAACATCGAGTGCTACACAAATTCCAGTGGGAGACAAAGTTTAGCTACATTTGCAGAAGGAGCACCTCGTTGGGCCCCACCGTAATATTCACCCACTTTCATATGGGCCATACACCATCAACAAGGTTGTGAGAGATAATGCTTTTGAGCTCATCATTCCCCCATTCCTTGGCCTACACCCAGTGTTCAATGTGTATTGCCTTTGGCCATACTTTTCGCCCTTACTGGACACATCCAACATTGCAGAAAAACTCACACCAACAGAATTAAATCCAGACTACATGGAACAATATTAAATTGATGAGATCATGGACACACAGATCAAGAACACTCACCAGAATAAGATCCAACTGTATCAAGTTGTCAAAACCAGCCAACTCCTCCACCAAGGAAAATGGCTCACTAGGGACCAAGTTCAGCAGAAGTTTCCTCATCTCACGGAGGAACTCAACACAATGGAGACCATTGCTTCCTAAGGGGGGAGGAATGATCCAGGTGGATATTAGTGACCACCTACCTATTCCACTTGGACCCCCACCATTGTTTTGTTAGTCTTTTTTCAGTTTCCTTAATTGTAGCATAGTTTACTATTTTTGGCAGTTTTTTGGGTCCTGAACTTTGGGAGCCATTTTGAGGCCCTAAAAGACATTTTTTTGGAAATATTCCTTTGGGTTATTTTATTGAAATCATGCTTTTAGTTGTATTCCTCGGATAGATCTATCCAACAAGGTATGATTCACGTCAAACAGAGATAATATGACTAACTTACAAGCTAGGGAAATCTGTTGCCTAACTAACCCCAATGGGGCCCATAAACTCTTGGTGTTACATCTCCTTGGGTTAGGGTTTTGGTTGTTTAGGGTTTTATCTTATTGTTCAATAATAAAAATGCCCTTGAGACTCATTGTAACAGAGTTTAGAGGCATGTAGCTGCCACATCTCTTCTCAGAGATAAGCTACCATCGCCCGAGCTAGTCTCATTTCCATTCTGTTTGTAAGCATATTTCATTATTTGATATTAATAAAAGGAATTTTTATTTCTATTGCATATCTATATTTATGGTTATATATGTATTTTTTTGCATTCCTGTTTAAATTTGGATCACTGATTGGACATACTGAAAAATCCCTGGAGACAAAGGATGTTGGAAATTGTGTAATTGTGCAGTTCAGAGGCTCAGGGAATGAGCTTAAGGCTTGTGATTGCACAGTGCATAGTTAGGGCCAAGCTAAGTGAAAAATTGCACAATTTTGGACATCAGGGTTGGAGCTTGAGCATAGAAACTGTGCATTGCAACATTCCTAGGAGGCAAGAACAACGCATTTTGAAGTGCTAAGGGGCAAGGTCATAGCTAGAGGACTGAAACTACGTAGTGCATAGTTCAAGGAAGTTAGGTGAAGCCAATTTCCTTGGTTGAGAAGCCTTCTCATAAATGGCCAAGTGTAAGATCGGTTAGACTAATGTGAATAGTGATAAGACTTTCACTGTGATCTCACACTTATACTTGATGACACAACAACATAGATCACCCAAGACACATGAACAATGCAATTCCCTCCATGCAACAACTTTATGACCAATTACGACAAGTGCAACACTTAAGATATACTTTGTGAACACTGTGACAACACTTGTGCGGCGATGCTTAAAACTTTGTGAATGAGTGCGACAGATGTTTACATGGTTAGAAAAACTCATATACAAAAATATAGACCCTTGAAACCACCAGAACAGGCTTCTACACATTGTGCAACAGCCAAACATGCGAAAAGACGACAGTTTACCCAACTTGCAAAGGGGAGCAAAATACTTCAAGAAAGTACATGAAATAAGTTTCGGTGTTTGTAACAACAATGTGCAAGACCAAGGAAGGATCTGAAATTGAGTGTAAGCCAAAATTTTGGAGGGTATTGTAGCAGCTACAACAAGTAGATTTTACAATTAGATTCAAATTAATTTGTCTAAAATTTAAATCTAAATATAGACCTTCAGATATCGAGTTAATGGGATGGTTTCAATAAATACTTTTGCTTCCATGTATTCCAAGTAATTCCAATGAAAATGAATAATTAACCTTTATAAATGTTTTCATTGTAGTTGAAGAGTCACTTGTTATTAATAGCATGGCCTATCCTCTTTAAATAGGAAATGCAAAAATTGCTAATGAGCCATATCATGGAAACATAAGCACATATAAGAGAATTGGTGTTGATCCTAAGAGTAATTTAAGCAATGCTACTATTAACAAATCAATGGTTCCAAAATATAATAATTTTTTTTAATTATAATGAAGAAAAAAATCTAGAATCATCAATGCAAATTGAAAAAATCCACAAAGAGGATCCCTTTTATTAAAAATAGCAACAAGAAATTCCGATTTAACTTGTCCTTAAATTAAATTGAGAATTAAATTGAAATTATATCTCATAACAACTTGTATTAGTTAACTAAGTTAAATTGACTTATTTGGATTTGGAAATTCAAGTTTGAAGTCTATCTAGAGTCTGTAGAGTGATTCATAAGTTTAGGGGCTCGGGTTGAGTTCTTTTTTGTAATTAATTAACTCAGTCTAACTGACTTATAGTGAGTTAAACTAGTTCTAACTATTGGAGGAACTAGTAGGAGGTATAGTAGTGGGGATGGGCACTAGTGCATCCTCAGTGCTGCACTAGTTAACTGAAGATTCACTAATAAATAACTCATGCATGTCAGTTCAAAGGAAGACCCAGTTGAGATTAGAGTTTAGGGACAGTGTACTATCAGTTGCATAATTTTCTGAGTTGTATAGATGGTGCATGCAATCAGTTGAGCGCCTATGGATTGATTGTGCAGTCATGAGTGGAGAATTTCCCAATTAAATATGGGCTAATTATCTCAAGAATTGCGCAAGGAATTATGGGTTTAGTAGGCAGCATAATTGGCAAAGTGTTTATTTGAGTTGGCTTTTGAGGTAGAGAGATAGATTGTGATTATGTGGGAATTGTTCAGTTTGAACAAGCATTGTATTTTCTTCTCAGATATTGTGGTTAATGAAATATACATAGTCATGGTTTTGAGCAATTTCTTTCCCCACAGAAATATTGTGTTATGTGTGATTGATATTCTTCCTTTTTTGCTTATTGTTATCATTGATCAATTTATGTTTCTGTTGATGAGTAGAGTAGATTCTTGTCTTTTTTTTAGCCTATCACATAAGATGTTGAATCCACAGTAAAAATATACATGGTATCTATGTTGAAGATAGTATAGAAGAGGAGAATTTGAGTTTGTGCAGGTGATATCGAATTTTCAAGTTCATACTTCAGAATTAGCAATATGTCATTCTACGGTTTGAGACTTGAGTATGCCCTGGAGGGCAGCTCGAATTACATAGCTTGGAAGGACAGGATGGAGGCAGTGCTAGAAGACAATGGCCTCAAGGAATTCACATATCATGATATTTCGAAGCCCCCAGTAGTTGATGCTAAAGATATGGCTGAATGGAGAAAGTGTGTGGCAAAAGCGAGAAGGATTATCCTGGAAGGAGTTCAAGATCACATTTTCTCGAATCTCCATGGTAAGGACACTCCATTTGCAATGTGGAAGGCATTGACAGACTTGTTTCAAAATAGCAGTAACCATAGGAAGTTGGCAATGAATGAAAAACTCAAAAAGATCAAGATGGAGAAGGGCGACTCAATTCCAAAGTACTTGACCAAGTTCACCCAATGTCGGTATGAGCTTGGAAGTGTCAGTATTACTATTGTTGAAGACGATCTAGTGAATCTAGCACTTTATGACTTCCCAAGAGCTGGCATAGTTACCATGACTCTATTAATGGGAGGGAGAAGCTACCAAAGTGGAAGCGGTTATGGTCTAACTTGGTACAAGAAGAGATTCGACGGAACACAAGAGATGAATCATCATCAAAGCATGATGATGAGGAGAATTGTGCCTTAGCATGTAAGGAAAAGAAAAAGAAGGGAAAGTCATCACATTCCAAATTAGATTCTTGTCATGGCGGCAAGAAGAAGGACATGTAGAAATTCAAGTGCTTTTACTCTCACGATCTAGAACATTTTGCCACAAAGTGTATGCTCAAGAAGGTTCATAATAAACCCTCAAGAGGAGCGGCAGGTGAGGCTCTTGCTTCACAATTCAAACTAGACTTTACCCTCATTACTTGTATGGTGTCATTGATGATGGGTAGTGTGTGATACCTAGACATTGGAGCTTCTTTCCACGTGACAGGTAACAAAGAGCTATTCAGTAACTTGGAGGAGAAGGATCTCCATATGCATATAGAGATGGTTCATGATGGGAGATATAGTGCTTTTGGTATCAATACAGTTACCTTTCAGAGGGAGTTGGGTTTTCCCCACACTTTGCGAGATGTTATGTATGTTCCTAGTTTGAATAAGTACTTGGTATATGTTGTCATGTTGGAGTATAGAGGCTACGATGTCATATTTAGTCAGGGAAAGGGATTCCTTCGTCACATAGCCACAGGATAGGTGAAGAGGATAGGGGTTCGAATGAATAACCTATACAAGTTGGAGATATAATATTGTTCTACCTTAAGCACAAAAGAAAAGAAGATGCAAAGCTGAGACATTGGTGAATTGTGGCATAGGAGGTTGGGACACTTGCACCATGGCACTTTGAATATCACGCAGCAAATTTATACCGATCTTCCCAAGGGTACACTAGAGCAGGTAGACACATGCAAAGGGTGTACATTGGGAAAATACAACAAAGATTCCTTTCATGAAAAATACAGTCGCGTAAAGGTGATCCTCAATCGACTTCACTTAGATGTGTGTAGACCATTCTCGCAACATCCACGGCCAAGCCTAGGTATTTTGTTATATTTGTTGATGATTTTTCTCGTAAGTGTTGAATCTTCTTCATGCAAAATAAAGATCATGTTTTTGCAAAGTTTTGTGAATTTAAAGCACCAGTCGAGAAAGATACTGGCGGGAAGTTAAAGCTCTCAGGAGTGATAATAGTAGAGAGTATGTGTTAAATGAGTTCAAATACTTCTATGCATCAGAAGGCATTCGACGGGAGTTGATAACACCTCATAACCCACAGCAAAATGGGATGCCTGAAAGGAAAAACATAAGCATTGAAGGAGTGGCATGGGCGATGTTGCATGATCAGTGCCTAGCACTACACTTGTGGGTTGAAGCATGAAACACAATTGTTTATTTTCATAACAGAATCCCTTATAAAATTCTTGGGATAAGTACACCAGAAGAGGATTTTTAAAGGAAGAAACTAGATGTGGGACACTTTAGGATTTTTGGTTCATCAATCTACTACCATGTAACCAAATATGCATAGAAAAAGCTTAAGCCAACAGCTGAGTTGGGGATATTTGTGGGGTACACTAATACACCTCATAACTATCAGGCATACCTTCCAACCAACTGAATGATAACGGTTCGTAGAGAGGTAAAATTCTATGAAGATTTGCCTTGATATGTTCCCTTGAGAGGGAGCTTCATCTACATGTGCTTAAGGAGCTTCTAGCTCCAAAGGAGGAACCTCATGATGATGTGGAGAAGCCGCATGCAAAGGATCAAGGAGTGGAGACACACACTCATGCAAAGTCTTCCAGAGATGGGAGAAAGTACACCAAAGAGGCTAACAGGTTATTGCATGATGCTAGAGAGAATGGGGGATCACCCACATCACAGCACAGGTAGAGGAGGTCACCGGAGAGGTACATGGGCTACATGGATGTGATGAGTGGATGTGTAGAGACTGAGCCATCCTCTTTTGAGGAAGCAGTGTGGCAACCAATTTGAGTTAATGCCTTGGTTGAGGAGTATGACTCCATTGTCAGGAACAGTGTTTGGGATGTGGTCCCAAGACCTGCAGACAGGTCAATGGTAAGTTCTAGATGGCTTTACAAGGCAAAGCAAGCAGCAGATGGTAGTGTGGAGAAATACAAGACTAGGTTTACGTCTAAAGGGTTTTCATAGGTGGATTGGATTGATTACAATGAGAATTTTTCTCCTGTTACAAGGTACTCATCAATCAGATCCAATTTTAGCATTGTCAACACAGATGGGATGGAAGATAAATCAAATGGATGTAAAGGCGGTATTCCTCAACAGCATGATTGAGGAAGAGGTGTATATTGAGCAGCCTAGATAATTTGAGACCTTCAACAGACAGTCACATGTGTGCCAACTCAAGTGAGTGTTGTATGGACTGAAGCAAGCACCCCTTCCTTGGTACACCAGGATCAATAGCTATTTCACTGAGTTGGGCTTCACCAAAAGTGAAGTAGATGCAAACCTTTACCATATTGTGGTTGAAGGTAAATTGTTGATTATTATTTTATATGTTGATGATTTGATTCTGGCAGGTGATGATAATCTTATCAAGTCTTTCAAAAAGGATCTTGCAAGAGAGTTTGAAATGAAGGACTTGGGCTGATGCACTACTTTTTGGGTTTGGAAGTATGGAAAGTTGATGAGGAACTTTTTGTCTTTCAGGGAAAGTATGCCAACGAGATACTCAAAAGTTTACACATGGAGAGAACTAAACCCATGGAGACTCCTCTAGTAGGTAATTGGAGGAAGGAGGATACTACTTTCAATGAAGTAGCGAAGGCTATTATTTAGATACATCTTGTGGGTTCGCTCATGTATTTGGGGAACAGACGACCGGACATGTGTTATGCAGTTAACCAGCTTAGTCAAGCAATTGTTAAGTCGACCAAGTTGTATTACAAGGCAACCAAACATGGGTTGAGATACCTCATAGGCACTAATCAGTATGATTTATGGTACAGACGAATAGAGGGAGTGAAGATTCAAGGCTTCACAGATGCAGATTGGGTAGGGAGTCCATCCAACAAGAAGAGCACATCAGGTGGGATATTCAGTATTGGGTCAGCAGTTGTTTCTTGGTATAGCATGAAACAGAGGTCAGTTGCACTCAGTTCAGCAAAAGCAGAGTACATGGATGTTAGTCAAGCAACTTGTGAGGATATCTAGATGAAGAAGATTCTTGTTGGTTTGCTTGGTCAGTAGATGGATCCAAATGTGATTTACTATGACAATTAGAGTTGTATCAAACTCTTTGAGAATCCATTTTTTCAAGATCGGTCTAATCATATTGATATCTGGTATCATCATCTTCGAGATTGTGTGCAGAGGAGAATTATGTTGTTGGAGTACATTCCCATAAAGGAGCAGGATGCAGATATTTTGACAAAGGCCTTATCAAGGTGCAAATTTGAGTTTCATAGAGGCAAGATCGAGGTAGCAAATAATCCCTTTCTTGTTGAGAGAGAGTGTTAAAAATAGCAACAATAAATTCCAATTTAATTTGTCCTTGAATTAAATTGTGAATTAAATCGAAATTCTATGCTCATAGAACCTTGTAATAGTTAACGAAGTTAAATTGACTTAGTTGGCTTAGGAAATTTGAGTTGGAAGTCTATCTAGAGTCTTGTACAATGATTCCTAAATTTTAGGGGCCTAGGTTGAGTTCTTTTGAGTTGTAATTAATTAACTCAATCTAATTGAGTTACAATCAGTTAAACTAGTTATAACTGTTGGAGGAACTAGTAGGAGGTCTAGTAATGGGGACGGGCACCAATGCATCCTCAGTGCCACACCAGTTAACTAAAGATTCACTCATAAATAACTCATGCATGTCATTTCAAAGGAAGACCCAATTGATATTAGAGTTCAGGGATAGTGTGCTATCAGTTGTGTAACTTTCCGAGTTGTATAGATGGTGCATACAATCAATTGAGGGCCTATGGATGGATTTCGCAGTCATGAGTGGAGAATTTCCCCATGAAATATGGGCTAATTCTCTCAATAATTGCGCAAGGAAGTAGGGGCTTGGCAGGCAGCAAAATTGGCTAAGTGTTGGCTTGAATTGGCTTGTGAGGCAGAGAGATATATTATACTTGTGTAGGAATTGTCCGGGTTGAACAAACATTGTGTTTTCTTCTCAGATCTTATGGTTAATGCAATATACATATTTAGGGTTTTGAGCAATTGCTTTCCCCGGAGAAATATTTTGTTATGTGCAATTGATATTCTTCCTTTTTTGCTTATTGTTTTCATCGATCAATTTATGTTTCCATTGATGATTAAAGCAGATTCTTGTCTTATGTTTTATCATATGACATAATCTATTGAATCCACAGTAAAAATCTACACCTTTAACAACATTCTCCCTAGCAAATATATTTTAGTTTTCAATTGTTATCAATAATTACTTTTAGCCACGCATTTAAGAGGAATTAGATATTGATTCTCAAGGAAGTTCACTCAACTCAAATTATTATATAATTCTTGAAGTCACTTTAAATCATAATGAATTTGATTTATGCGCTAAGGGAAACATTCATGAATGAATATAGTTGAAAACTCAGTAATCAATTTATCATTTTATTGGTCATTCTGCAAGCATAGAAATTACCAAATTTGTATGTTTAAATAGTCTTTTTTCTCTTTATCCCGATCTTTTTGCTAATTCAATTCCATTGGATAATATTTCAACGGTTCCTTTTCACACAAATGTTGTTTTAAAAACAAGGGAGCTACCATAAATTTAACAATGATGAATTGTTGGTCAGTTCTAATAAGGATAATGAATTATTAATTCATAACATCTTCAACAACTCTGAAAATTCTCGTGCTTTTGAATCATATTGTTTTTCTAATTCTAATTTACTTTATGGAAGGGAAGAGAGTGCTAATAAAAATTTGAAGTCATTTATGACAATGATTTTGAGGTTGAAAATATGGAGTTATGATATCCTTCACCAAATTTTCATGTTCTTAATTCTTAATGTCAATCTATATTTCAAGATCAAAGATCTTCTTATATTGATATCACCACAAAAGATCCCCATCTTGAATCCCAAAAATGCCATAATGACTAAAATTTTCTTGAAAAGAAATCTATTCTAACTTCTGATTTTGACATTATTCCAGTTCCCATTCTCGGTCATAATCCTAAACCTTTTTCACTTTCACAAGTAGATGTCAATATTAATTCCAATTGCATTATCTTGGTCGATACTTATGAGGAGGAAAATTTTTCAAATAAATCCCAGTTGTTTTGTAACATTATTTGTAACAATAGTGTAAATAACGACATAATTTTATTTTACATTTTTCATTTATTATGTTATATTTCATATTTGTAATTATCTTTTATTTTTAAAATTTTTGATAACTTATGCTGACATTTTGAGCACTTAAGCATTGAATAATCATCAAGTGCATTAGCGGAAGAGATTGAAAATGAACTTCAAGGCCTAAATTATGAGCATCAAGAACTTCAAGTTTTTCATTTGCAATCGATGCTTATAACAAATGAGCTTACTCTATCTCTTGAAATAAATCGTCCCCAAGATTTGGTACTTGAAAGCGTAACATTACAATATGACCAGCTATCTAATCTATCTGAAAGATTCATTAGATTCCCACTCTCATTTTAACAATCCATTTGAAAATTGTTTGGAAGTTCAATTTCAATTTCACAGAAGATTGCTAATACTCTGCCTCTTGTACATAATAGTAACAATTTTCTACAAGCTTCAATATTTAAAGAACCATTATTTGAGTCTATCATGTCACCCTTTCCTCATTTGAATCTTCTCCAATCATTACCATATGTCCATCCTAATTTCTATGATCTAATTAGAATATTGTTGGAGAGTACGTTTCAAGTGAGGTTTCTTGTAGATAAATATATTTTCCTAAACTTATTAGAAATAGATGTACATAATAGATTGAAAATTTATTTTAGTAATTAATAATAATTTTATTTATGTTACTAATTTTTTATGAACACTTATGCATAGGAATAAAATAATTTGAATTGAAAATATAAGTATACTTAGTCCTATTTGTTCCTGCAAAATAGAGTAGGAGTAGGAGTAGTTTATTTTAGACACATTTCCTTTTTGCCTTATAAAATAGTGCGAGTTTGAAATAAGTGAGTGAAAGGCCTTTAATTTTTTTCTTGAAGAAAAATGGTTTGAAGCCATTGCAATAAATTTTGCTTGCAAACATGTTAGTGAAGTATGCATTCATTCATCAAAAATTTAATTTGGATAAGATGTTCTTTGTATAGGTACTTTGCTCGACATTTGCTTGACTTTGCAATTCACGATATTTTCTACAATGATGTTGTGTTTTTTCTAATTATGCAGCTAAAATTTAAGCATTACTGGCAGAAGATTAACCATAGAGACAAAGTACTTGGTTCCTTGTTGTTTTTCTATATCTCGGGCCTTTAATCTCTAAATATTAAATGTCTAATTGAAACAAGATTTATAGTAAATTAAAGAGCTGAGAAATGTTAGCTTAAATCAATTAGCTAATATGGGATTCTTCCACGTTTTTGTTATATTGCTCCATTCCAATGTAAAAAGGCCAACTGTGCAAATCCTCAAGTCCTTTGTATATATAAAAGTTGCCACATAGGTTGTGACTTTAGGATTGTTCAATTACATTTAAAGAATTTTCAGCTATAATCAAAGAGATTTCATCTAGCTTGCACATATGATGAACATGATTCAAATCAGAAGTTACAAAGGGGATATCCATAACTGCAACACAAAGAGAAGTATTTTCTAGTAGATTAATGGCTCGAAATGTCGATTTAAATAATCATGGATGAGATAATCCCCAAAGAATAAAACACTACATAGAGGACTAATCGCAAAAGCCTCGGAACAATAAGATTATATGTTATGAAACCAGCTCACAAAAAGATAGAAAAGATAGATCAATGCCTTAGAAATTAGCCTCTTCGAGGGGGCAACCTACTTTACATTACAAAAATGAACAATTCTTGGATGATACAAATGACAAGACCTCCTTTCTATATATAGGAGTCTAAGGGGTCATAATATAATCAGAGCTGACATAATAATAATAATGTAAAGGCACAATAATAACAATAGTGGGCTTCTATGGGGCACAATAATAACAATATGGGGACTACATGGGCATAGCAATATAATAAGGGGGTTGCAATAATAACAATAACGGGTTACACTAGTAGTATAGGGACCTAACATGCCCCTCTCCTTCAAAATTTGTTATTCTCAACGCTTGAGTAGTTCTGGATGATTCTGTATAAAATTCTTGTCCCCCATGTGGTGTCTTCAGCGGGTAAGTTCTTCCACTTGATGAGATACTCTGAAATTGATCAATTTTGTAGCTATCAGGTTCTTATTTCTGTGACTGCTCCAAGTTCCAATACGATTTTTCCTTCCTTGTCAAGTTCTGGAAATATTGTCTAAACTAGGATCTTCTTATTATGTAAGGTCGCCTTTTCTTAACTACATGTAGTCTTGCCAACATTTCCTTCTCATAAATAGATTTGTGTAATTACTTTCCTTTGATTAGACAACTTTTGAAAGCAATGGGTCTTTCTTCTTGCATTAAAACATCACCAATTCCATTAACCGATGCATCATATTCCATAATAAATGTTTTTGTGAAATCTAGCGCAGCTAAGACCGGTGCTTGGAACATTGCCTCTTTAAGATGTTCAAAGGCCTTCGTTGCTTCTGGAGTCCATGAAAATGTATCTTTCTTCAATATTGTTGTTTTTGGAATGTCTTCAGTCTTCATTCTTATTTGATGATATCCTGAACGAAGATCAAACTTGGTGAAGTAAATTAATCCATGTAATTCATCCAATAATTCATCAATGACATGAATGGGAAATTTACCTTTAATAGTGAATTTGTTGAGCTCTCCATAATTCGAACACATGTGCCATGGCCCATCCTTCTTGTGCATTAATACTACTGGAGCAGAGAGAGAACTTTGACTAGGTTGAATTATACTAACCTTTAACATTTCTACAACCATACGTTCAATTTCACTCTTTTAGGCATAGGGATATCTGTAAGGCCTGATGTTTGGAGGAACACTTCCTGGAATCAAATGAATAGAATGATCATGATCATGAATAGGAGGGAGGCCTTTGGGAATCTCAAATACCTTGGAATGATTGTCCAAGGCTTTTTGGACATCTGGAGAAATAGATGATTTCGATGTAGGAACCTCTAGCGAACATAATTGTGCAATTACAATTTGTTTTTCTTTATTAAGAAGCTTTGTCAGTCTGTTAGAGTTGATTATATTTCCCAGTTTCCCAGTGATACCCCTTAATTCAACTTCCTTTCTTTCGAAGAAAATTTCATGAAAAGTTCTTGAAAATTAAAAGCTATTGTACCCCAGGATTGTAGCCATTGGACTCCTAGTACAATATTGGCACCAACCATTGGAATGGAAAGAATTGGGCTATTCAATACATATTCTCCCATGGAGAGCTTGATATTATGGCACTTTCCAGAGAAATTTATGGTTCCTCCACTTGCAACCATCACTTTACACTCTGGTGTTGGATATAGGAAACAATTTAATTCCTTGGCTATCTTATAATGAATATAATTATGGGTAATGACTGAATCAATCAACACTATTACCTTTTTCTTCTTGATATGTCCTTCTACCTTGATAGCTTGAGGAGTGGTAATTTTAGCCAATGCATTACAAGATATCGCTGGATTCATTTCTTCTTTCTCGATGTGATATTTCACTTCTTGAACCTTTTTCTTCTTGATATGTCCTTCTATCTTGAGAGTTTGAGGAGTGGTAATTCTTGCCAATGATTTACAAGATATAGTTAGATTCATTTCTTCTTTTTCTGGGGTTGGTTCCTGGTGTATATCATCTTATTTTGATGTTTCTTGATCCTTTTCTTCCTCCTCTTCACAGTCTATGTAAAATAATTTCTTCTCGACACACTTATGACCTTCAGTGTATTTGCTATCACAAATATAAGAAAGCCCTTTTTCTCTTTTTTCTTCCAATTGTTGTGGTGTAAACCTTGTATGTTGTGGAAGGCTAGGAGAAAAAATGCTTCCATATTTATAGTTGTGAGTGGCAGGATTCCTTGTTTCCATAGTTTTGCTTTCAATTTTTCTTCCCAACCTGAATGCCTTCTCCAATGAATCAGATTCCCAAAGATGAACCTCATGTTGAATGTTATCCTTTAAAGTCCCTATGAAGACATCAATCCTTTGCTTTTCTGGAATATCATTTACCCTCATATTCAAGTTTTGAAAGTCCTCAATGTGCTCTTCCATTGAACCCTTTTGTTTGATATTTATCAATTGGCTAAAGAAGTTGTTTCTCTTTGTATTTATAAGGTGCTATCATTTCCTCCATGAAAATTGACCACGTGACAAGTGGTTTACGAGAACAAAGCCCTTCATACCATAAAAATTGATTCAGTTCTAAATATAAAAATGCAATGTGTACCTTTTGTAATAGTTTCACCTCATGTAGATCAAAATATTGCTCCATCTGTAGTATCCAATTTACCAGATCCTTGCCATCAAACTTCCTCATATCATGTTTTCTTGATTTTAGGAGCTCTATCTTGAAACGACTATAACTCTGTAACTTTAGATCACCCAGTTCTGAAATTACGATCTGTGGTAGCCCTCTGCATTCTCTTTCTAGTGCCACGAGTCTGATCGAAATTAGATTTTCCAAGAAATATTTATGCACACTCTCCCAAGATGACCTGATTATACACCTTTTCAGAAGAGAAAATTTGTATGAAGTTCCATGTGCCACTATTTCGACCTTTGGACCTGAAACTGATACAAAAAAAATCTACAGTCCGTCCTCTTTCTGTAACTTCTTACGAAACTTCAATCTAATGCTTTGTAGGAAATTTATGACGATTTTCCTAAGGTTACCTGTTTGGGATGTAATTCGGGATATTGCAAAAACCCTAAATGTCTTGGACTATATCTCCATAAATATAGCGAAACGGGATCTGAAATTTGGGCTCGTGCTTCACCAAGCCTTTGGTTGAAGTGGGTTTTAATTTCAGAATCTAAACCTTCGTAGAAAACAAATTATAGTGAAACTTCCATGATGACCTATTTGAGATGGAATTCTGGATCTTGCAAAAACCTTAACTTCCTCAGATCATATCTCCGAAAATATAGCGAGACAAGTTCTAAAATTCTGACCCTAGGTTTAGAGAGAGTTCGTCTCAAATGGATTTTTTGTTTCACTTCTCAAACATCGCAGAGAAAAAAAAAAATTATAGCGAAAATGCCATTATGACCTGTTTGGAGTAGCAAAACCCTAGAATCCAAGCTCTGATACCAAATGTTATGAAATCAGCTCACAAAAAGATAGAAAAGATAGATCAATGCCTTAGAAATCAGCCTCTTCGAGGCGGTAACCTCCTTTACATTAAAGAAATGAATAATTCTTAGATGATACAAATGACAAGACCTCCTTTCTATATATAGGAGTCTAAGGGGTCATAATATAATTAGAGTCGACATAACAATAATCATGTAAGGGCACAATAATAACAATAGTGGGCTTCTATGAGGCACAATAATAATAATATGGGGACTACATGGGCACAAAAATATAATAGGGGGATTACACTAATAACAATAAGGGGTTACACTAATAGTATAGGGACCTAACATTATATTGTTTTCATTTTAGCATCTTTATTTAAAGCACAAATATGAAATTTCTAATCTTTATTAATTGTTGATATCTTTAATATTAAGCCACTTCTTTTTTATGCTACTACTTTTATAGGCTTGATACTTGCCTTAGTTTAGGTTCAACAAATATGATGATCATAGGCATATATGAACTTTAATAAGGATTGAACTTCTTCCTGCTCTTTAATCTTGATCATAAAAAGAGATTACTTCTTTAAAAATTGAAATTTGGAGACAATCGAGATCTTTAAGGTAAATCATAATGATACTCTACAAGGTAAATTCCATATGTTTATTTTCATCTCCTATTATTTTTCATTCTTATTTTAGTTACATATTTATTTAGGTATTTTTATCTAAGTTTTGATTTTGCAGGTTTTTGCTAGCCTCTTTGACAGATTGATTTTGTTGTTAGCTTAAAAATCACTTGATTTACTTCACATGCCTTCTAGTTCGGCAAAGTAGTTGTAATGATGTTCAAACTGCAAACAAGTTACATCAAGGAGTCTCTACACCTTTTCCTATTTTTATTCAGATACTTGTTCATTTTGTTTTCAAAGTTGGTTGTAAGCCTCATCTTTAACAGATAATCATTAAGGCTTAATTTTGAAGCAATATATTTGCAAGGCAAATGACATTTTGATATCATCTCATATTTTAATCATAATTTCTCCCTAAATTTAGGATTTCCTTTTGAATACGACATGATATATTCCAAACCTTACAATACACAATCAATTACTCAACTTAAATGAGAATCCACATATTAATTGGATATTATTCATGTAACAGCCCTAGTGAAAAGTTCATGTAATAAAAGTTAATAAAGGCAAAATAAGACCACGATTAAGGGACGCTAATTCCAAGTTGAATGTTGGGAAAATATATCATAGTGGGCATCATTGGATGTGTGTTTTGGTGAAGGAAATTTGACAAAGGCTAAGGCAAAGGCATTAAAAGGCAAAAAGGCATTTTTGACACATTTATTTATGAAAATAAAGGAAATTAGAAGAAAAGTAAAGTGAAAGGTCATAGATTGCATGTGAGGAGGAAATTAAAGGAAAATAATGGAAAATGAAGAAAATAGAAGCCTCATTAATAAAAAGGCTTCTGAGGATCAATTGGTAACCTTTTGCCAGTTTAACATTTTGTCAGTTCAAGTTTGGAGCCCTCTCATTATTCTCTGTCTCACTCCCTCTTAGTCACTTAGATTTTCTTGGAGCACTCTAGATTTGGATCAAGGAAGGAAAGCAAGGATCAAGGAAGAAGAGTAGGATCAAGCATATTTAGCAGGAATAATTGCAGGTAACCTTTTTCATGTGTTATTTCCTAGCTGGTTTGGACATGCATGGCTTTTCATATTGGTGTGTGGTTCTCTTGTTGTCGGTGACATGGTTTTGTTGGGTTATGATAGGGGTTTTCAGCCTAGCCTTGCCTTTTTTTGTATGCCATGGTGTTGGGATGTTTATTTCGGTTTTGATCTTTGATTTTCTAGATGGATTTGAGAATCCGGGGTGGAGGTGGTCTCAAGGTTCATTCCCAAAGGCCTAGGAATCCCTTGACTAGTTTTGGTGGGATACACGGTAAAGCCTGAGGGAGAAGTATCGATTTAGGGCCTAGTGATCTAGGCTTTGATTGTGGTAAAGTCTGAGATATTGGTCTCAGTTTAGGGCCTAGTGATCCAAGATTGTATTGCGGTAAAGCTTGAGAGACAAGGAGATGGAAAATTTCTCAAGGATAGTGATGGAATACGAATGGCATTCCAATTCGGTTAGTTGTAATCGGAGCATCGGTTTTGGTTTGATCATGGTTTAATGAGGGTTGAGGTGGTTTAACCTCTTGATTCCCTTGGCTTTTCTTGGATTGGTTGTTCTATGAGATCCCACATTCATGCTTGGAATATGGCACGGGGGTGACTGGCTAAAAGAGAGATTTGGTTCAGCCATGTCTATGGTCGAGTGGTACATGGAAGTTCCAAACCTGGTCAGATTTTCCTATGATTAGTAAAAGCTAAGTTCTCTTACTTTTGCACCAGTTTATATGTGGCTTTAATGGTTGTCATATCTCTGATATTTATATTTACATGGATATTACTAGAATGATTTTAAAGTGAAAAATCTCTTAACCTGAGCTATATGTAACAAAATTGAGCGCATTTCTTCTCATAAAACTTATCTAAACTGGTTATAAGCATGGTTAAATGATTGGTTCATGTCATGGTTATTTCATGTATTTACTTGTAATTGTTAAATGGATGGGTGCAAGACCTAATTGATGATATAATATTTCAATGGAGAAGGAAGTGATCCTTTTGGTTATGTTTCCTAAGTTCTTTCAGTCATTTATGCTTTGTCTTGTATCCTAGACCTATAGGTTGCATTGATGCCAAGTGTTTGATAGAATCTCAGTCCCAGTTGGCGATGCTCAGGCCTAGTCCTAAGGTTGATTTTTATTTATTAGCATTGTTATCATGTCTTTGATGGATTCTGAAGGTTGTAGCAAGTTCTGGGCAGAGGCCGGGATTCTAGGCTAGAATAGTGGCTCAAATCTCGAGTTCATTGGCATAGGTCTACTGATAAAAGTCCATAGTCATTGGCACGCAGGCCTATGAGAGCAAATTTGCGTTGTTGGACATTGTCATGCCTATAGCATGAGAGCGACCAGGGGTTAAAAGGCTTAAATCATCAATGGGACTTAGGGGCAAGATGTTTGACTGGATGACGTGTCTCCTTAGGGTATTATTGATGATTTGGATGGGTTTGTTTGACATGTCTTGTCGATTCCATTTCCTTAAGGTCGGCAAGGAAGTTAAATCCCTTATAGTAGCCTCTCTCGTCGCATGTTTACCTCGGCCGGAAGGTTGCTTGGGTGGACCTGGGAGGAGGGGGTGTTACAATTCCTCATTAGGTTGAGATCCTTTTATTCATTTGGTCTTGTGTGGGTTTTCATATATGCATGACTTATTCATTTGTCTTTTCTTTTAAGTTTGCATTTTCCTCTCTTAATTTGCAATTTTCTCATTAGTGATTTGATCCTATTTTTGCTTTATTATATATTTGTTTTTTGAAAGATTTGTGAAGGTTTACGTTTGCACTCTTTTGCAATCATATTATTTCATTTTTTATTTGGATAAGATTTTGTGATATTCCCAAAAGCTATATTGGGGTTGGGGGGGGGTGTATTTTCCTATGCAACATCAATTGGTATAAAAGGGATATTTACTCAATCATTTCAATAGTATTTCATTTATCTAAAGGTCATCCTTGCCAAGTTTTCACTTTCTCGTACATCAACCATTATCTAAGGAGAACATTAAGATTTATTCAAGTATTATAAGTTCACCTTTATAAAGAAATGAATTTTCTATAGCCTTTACTTTGAATATGTCCCATATCTCTCCACAATTAAATCCTCTACTTGAGACTAAAAGCAATTCTCCAAATATGCTAATTAAAAGGGTGGCACATAAGAGAGTTTAAAGCACCTATGTGTGGGAAGTACAAGTAAACTCGTCGAGACTATGGATGCTCGTTGGTAGTGGGGCCATGCTTGTATGGTAGAGAGACACCTTCATTAGTGCTATGGACACTCCCAAGCAGCAAAGCAATGTAGGGAAAAAGAGGTAATGTTATATTCAATAAATGCATGTTAATCCTAAAAAACTCCTAGTTATCTTTGTTATCAAATAGTAGAGAAAGGATTAAAAAAAATAATTATTCCCTATAGTTGGATTCATTATTTTAGAGTTAGGCATTCAAATACTTTCTTTTCTTAAAAACTTATCTTACTCTAACTCATCTTGTGTGAGAACTTTGGAAATGATGTAATGTGTGAGAATATTTTGTAAGCTTTTATTTCGATCTTTGATCAATTTAACCATATTTTCCAAACCATAGATAATTGATTCATCCCCATGTGTCACTAATTATTGAGGCCTCAACCACCCCCTTAATTTCTTTGAGATTATGGGGCCCTCCATTTAATTTTTATTAATAGAACGCGTTAATTTGCTTTATTTTGGATGATTTTCACTTTTCTTGATTTTTTATTTTAATGGCTTCATTGCTTTTGCTTTGCCACCAACTTTCCAATGGTTCTAATTTTATTTGATTTCGTCACGTAGTTTGAAAGATATCGTTTAGTCAAAGTTTGTTAATATCACCCCAAGGCATTAAAATATGCAAAAATGTATTTTATAATGTTTTATAGAAATGCATAAATTAAAGTAGTTTAAATATGTAAAAAAATAATTAATTTAATTATTTTTGTTATTTGTTTAATTTTAGTTATTAAGTAATTATTTGATTTTCAGATTTGGTGTTCCATATTTATTTTTGTAGCTAACTTTCAGATTAATCACATGAGCAGTGTTTGGAACGTGACCATTAAACATTGCCAATATGATTTATCTGAAAGCTAGCTAAAAAAAGTTGATATATACTTATTTAATTAAGTTAATTTAATTTAATTAATTTATAAATACAATTTTTAATTATTTAATTAATTGTTTGATTTAAATAAATATTGATTTAACATAAATATATTTTTATGTACTTATTAATTAATTAATTGTTTTTTATCGATTTTAAATAATATGTTTATTTTAATTTATATTTAAGAAATATTTTAATGTATTTTAAAATTATATATATATTAAAATAATAATTAAAAAATCATCGGATTCAAAATTTGACATCACCCCCAAGGAAATACCCTGGGGATTTCATTTGGAGCCCAATGAATCCCGTTGGGTATTTTCTCGAGAGTGACTAAGCATATACCACGTGGAGGCTTCCAAGCATAATTTATTTAACTCAGGAGGCATCGCAACATATAATAAGAAAAGGGATTGGTTTTGACCTAAAGGGAGACAAATTTTGTTAAAAGTTAAATAAATGAGTGGAGAGGGGGTCCCACTCTCCACCCACGTGGACCCCCTCATCCACCTCTCCTCCATATCATATGTAAACACTCCACCATTAACACAACCGCTCGCTGCCCCTCTCATTTTCTATTTTTTATTATTTTATTTTTTCATTTATTTTATTTTATTGTTACTTATTTTTATATAAATGTTTTTAATTGTTTAATGGTTTTAATTATTAAAGTCAAAAGTTTAAAAATACAAAATTGAACATGCCTAAAATTTTAATAAACATAATTAAGCGAGTTTTGAAACTCCAATTTTGAGGGGCAATATCTCGACATTTAATGCATCAAATTAAGCAAAAAAGCGCTCATTGGAAAGTTATTACAATAGAGAATAATCAGGTTATGGTTATTTGGTGAAATCTTATCATTTACTACCCTAGAAAATTAGTAGAATTTAAGGTTGAATTTGTAACCAAAATTGATTTTCTGAGTTTGTTTTGGGAGAAATTTCTTTGGCCAAGAAGAGTTTTTGTTACTAATTGATTTCGAGATTATTTAATTGCTAATCATATCTCCACGGGAAAGCAAGGGAAAGCATGATTTTGCTCTTATTAATTTATTCAATTGAATTTTAATCCATTTGTTTGTTATCGAAAGATTTGGGAATTTGAGTTTTGTCTTCATTTTTAATTGATTTTTTTTTTTTAATGTGTTATTTTTGTAGAGTTTATTCCAAGGAAATCAAGCCCTAGAGTCTTGGAGCAATAGAATTTGAGCAGCAGATCAACAAAAGAGATTTACAACTCTAAAAATTAGAGATCAAAACTGACTTGCAACAAACTCCTTTTTTTTGGAATCTAATTTTGAAAATTATAAATAGAAGCTCTAAAGAAGAGCTCGGGTTCCTTTTGTCTGCAAGTAGGGTGCTCTCTGCACTACTGTAAAAAGTATTATTCTTGTAGATTTAGTAGGAATACTCAATTCTAAGCTTGGGGGTTTTCCTTCTGAGATTAAATCTCTATTGTGGAGGTAGATCTTTCAATATTGTAGCTTCATTCTCTATTGGTAGAGTTAGATATGTTGGGAGGACTGTTGGAGAAATTCATTGTAAAAACAAAGCAAAAGATATATAGTTTTATGATTATAGTTCAAATACTATTATTTTTTAATATAATCTTATTCTTTTATGGTAGATTTGTGCCAGTGATTCAATGTTTTAGCACTATTATTAAATATGTGAATTTATGTTTAGTTGATTAGGTATATGATCTAATAATTACATAGATCTACCATTTATATTGTGTTATGCTCTTGCATTTAAAAGAGTTTATGAGTAACTATTTACTCAACAAAAATCATCTTAAATCGATTTAACAGTAATTAAAATCATGTGAACTACTTCCATATTTTAGTGGCATATCTTTTAATTATTTTAATCTCTAAACATAGCATGTCCTACATCAAGAATATCAGTTGTTGGAAGTATTTCAACAGCTTTATATTTATCATAAAACTCATGCTAAATCCCCATTATCTTTCCCTCTCATGCATCCCCTTCTCCTTGAGGTTGTGGCCTTTAATTTCCTGGTTTCCTCCATACCCAAACATGTCAAGCAGCAATAGTCTCAATTCATTAGGAAACTTGAGGATATTCCAAAAAATTTAGTCCATGTGCCACAATCACAATCAATCACCTTGTAGTTACTCGAAAGAGGACATATAGGACAATTCATAAGAATATGGCCATCCCCTCAAACTCTAGAAAGATGTGTAGAGAAAAACTAGAAGCCAATGATCAATTGTAATAAATTGTTATCCTTTTGTGGAAAATGATTTTTCACCTTCTTATTCGAAGAAAAAAAGAACAAAGAATTGAAATTTAGAAGTAACCCATTCTTCCTTGAAACTCGAGGACTATAGCTAAATCGTTGTGTCGGGCTACGAGGTAACTCCTGAAAGCGAATTGTGATTTTGCATTGAGATTGATCACAGATATATACATGGAGGGAGAGACTCTTGGGTTTCATCTCCCAGTGTCCCTTCCACTTCTAATTCTCGTTATTTTCTTATTTACAATATTGACATGGATTTACATAATCCCAAATATTAAGTGTCAACATTCCCCCCAATAATATGAAGGGATGTTGGTGAGTCCAAGCATCATTCTGATTCTTTCAAACTTTTCTCTTCCAAGCACTTTTGTGAATATTTCTGCAATCAGCTCATTTTTTTAACAATGGCCTAGATGGATTATCTTGGCCTCAACATGATGTCGAATCAGATGGTATTTTGTATTTATGTGATTTGTTCGATCATGGAACTTTGGGTTCTTGGCCAAGTTGATTGCAAAAGTGTTGCCAATCATGAGAGGACTTGAATGCACTTGTTTCTCCTACAAATCTTCCAGAATTTTCTTAAGCCACACAATTTCCTTTATTGCTTCAGCTGCTACCACATATTATGCCTCAGTTGTGGAATATGTTGGGACTGATTATTTGCATGACCTCCTGGAGACAACTCCTGATCCAAGACTCATAACATAATGTGAAGTAGAT
>APFE031446312.1:7591-93653 GCA_000404065.3 Pinus taeda | reverse complement strand
AAAACCACAACCAAAAACAAATTCCTACTATCTCATTTATCACTTTTGTCAAACATATAATGTGCAAACTTATCTACAGCTCTAAAAAGAGAAGGAAAAACCAAATCTATGCTATTACTATGTTTTCATAAAACTCACGGCAACCTTAATGCTTCAGCCATTAAGACATGATGTCAATCAACTTGCAACGAAATTGTACAAAAAAAAACTTACATAAAATAAACTACAATTATTGAAAAAATCATTCAACATTTAGTGTGCAACATTTGACATACATCTAAGTTTCAGTCAACAATCAAATAAGCAAAAACCATGTAATGAACTACAAAAAAAAACACAATATAATGTTGTCAACATACTTGGCATTGAATTTATACAACTCAAAAAAATAGGAGTATGCTCCAGCTCCAATGAGAGTATGCTCTAGCTCCAATATCCTTACAACTCATTGTGAACCACTCGATTTTCCTCCCAACCATATCCAGGAAGAACTTCTCCCCCTAGAACCCTTGAGCTACAAAAGCTCACAAGCAACACCAAAAGAAAACAGTAGAAATATTTGCAAGGCAAACTAAGGAAGAAAATTTTCACTTCCTCTCAATGCCACTCATGGCCAACCTCAATAGCTAGAGATCTTAGGATTTTAGTAAGAATTTCATATTTATTTTGGAAGCAATTAGCTACTCTCCATATCTCTCTCTCTCTCACAGTTTTCCTCAAGTCTCTTCTACTCTTGGCATCATAATCCACACACCCAAGTGAGAATACATGAGACTCATATATAGGAGGAGTGTAACTTGTGCCATTAAGGAGAGGTATGTATGCCTTAGTTAAGGAGAGTGTAACATATGCATTAAAGAGAGCGTAAGAGGAATATTTTATGACATATTCTTTATGAGTGAAAAAGAGTATGTCATTCTTTTATGAGTACATAAAATAGAGTGTAATGTATTATTTAAAAGAGAGAGAGAGTTACATAGAGCCATCAAAGTCATGAAGGAGATGTGTGACTTGATTGAGGAGATGAAGTTGACTTATAATTCCTTTTTAATAATAATATCATAGTCTCATAAAAGATAATAATAATATTGAGGATTCAATCAAGGTTGAACTATTAGGATTGATTAATAATAAGTTAAGTTATTTTTCTTCAACTCCGCTTGATTACCAATTTATGCAAGACGATTTACTATTTTTGGAAATTCATGCTTGAGATGTTGGATATGACTTTCTATTTTTAGAGAGTCATTCCAGAATTGTGAGAAAGAAATTTTATTTAAGGAAATTCATCCATGAGTAGTATTTTTCTTCTGGAGAATAGGGATTCCGCACACATATTTCATGCATCTCCGTGCCTTAGTATATTGAAGACTCTTGACCCTGATCTACTTCAAAGATCCAAAATTCCACAGCTTGATCTTTTTAAATATTCAGGACTCTGCGCCCTAAATATACAAGACTCCACGCCCTAATTTCCATGCCCTCTCATCTACTGTGCTTTGAAACTCTGTGTTTCTCCTTATGGTATTGATTGTGAACTTTTACCCATCTGATGGTTCGCTGGTAAGGCCTTGTTCAAAGACATGCACACATTACAATCTCATAGATCAAAGGAATCAAATGAATTTCATAATGAAATTAAATTAATCACATTTAACCGAGAATGGTGCATGGCTTCCACAGTCATTTTGGTTTGAAGCAATGACTTCCATAGTTATTCATAATTGAACATCCTTGTTGGAAAATGACTAGGTACCCTACCACATTTTGCTTAGTAAAATATTAGACATATATAATCACACAAATCATGTATCATCCATAAATCATAATTAACCATCTATTCCACATAACCATGAGCATCCATGGGTCTATGTGTCTAAATATTGGATTGCCATCCATGGCATGCACCTACTTCATAGATCAGATACAAAAAGAGAAACTTATGTATAACATTTACTTAACAAAAACAATCCAATACAAATAATCAATGATACCATATATAAGATGAAATATAACTATATAAAACATTGTTCCCAATCCAGTAATCAATCTACCATACATAAACATAAAAGGAAATATAACTATGTATATAAAACATTATTCCTCAATCAAGTAATCAACCTATCATACATATAACTCGTCAAAATCACCCTTGATAGGAGTGAAAAAACTATACTAGGAAAAACTTTGGGTTCTTGGCCAACTTTATTGCAGAAGTGTTGTTAATCATGAGAGGAGTTGAATGCACTTGTTTCTCCTGCAAATATTCCAGAATTTTCCTAAGCCACGCAATTTCCATTGTTAATTCACCTGCTACCACATATTATGCCTCAGCTGTGGAATATGTTGGGACTAGTTGTTTGTGTGACCTCCAGGAGATAGCTCCTGATCCAAGACTCATAACATAACATGAAGTAGATACCCTAGTTTCTTTATCCCCATTGAAGTCTAAATCAGAGTATCTAGTCAAGTTGAAGTCACCCACCTATGTATACTTAAGTCCAAAGTCTAGAATTCCCTTCAAGAACTTTAGAACTCTTTTCCCAGCAGCCCAAAGTCCCTCACAAGGTTTTTGCATAAACATGGAGAGGGTTCCAATAACAAATGAAATATTTGGTCTAGTAGTAGTCAGGTAGTTGAGACTTCCTAAAAGCTCTTTATACTTTGTTTCATCCTCAAATTCTTTCCTTCAATGGATGTGAGCTTTAAGTTCTATTCCATTAGAGTAGTCAACGAATTGTACTCATCCATACCAAACCTATTCAACATTTCTCCAATGTACTTCTTCTGAGAGAGAAATATATACCTCGAATTTTGATTTACTTCAATAACAAGATAGTAGTGAACATAGCCCAAATCTATCATTTAAAAACCTTTCCTCGATTGCTTCTTCATGGATGCAATATAGCTCGCATTGTTCCCTGTCATCAAAAGATCATCTACATACACTACAAGATATAAATTTGTTTTTCCAACTTTCTTGACAAACAAAGTTGCATCATCAAGATCATAATTTTTGAAGTTGAGTTTCAAAAGATGCTCGGTTAACTTCTCGTACCAGGCTAGTGCAACTTCCTCAAGGCCATACAAGGATTTTACAAGCTTGCATATTTTATGTTCCTGACCCTTCTCAACAAATCCTTCTAGTTGGGACATAAAAACATTATCTTCCAGATCTCCATTTAAGAAAGTAGTTTTTACATCCATTTGATGGACTTTCCAACCGTTATGTGTTTCCAAGGCAAAGAGTGTCCGGATGGTAGCCCATTTTTTTGTGGGGGCAAAAGTCTCCTCATAGTCAACCCTTTCCATTTGTGCAACCTTTTTCCACAAGCCTGGCTTTGTGCTTATCAAGTGAGTCAGCAGCTTTGTACTTGTTCTTGTAGACCCACTTGCAACCTATTGGTTTGGTTCTCAATGGAGGACCAACCAACTTTTAGGTGTCATTCACTATCAAGGCATCATGTTTTTTCTACATCGCTTCTTTCCATTCATCATGAGAAGCGATTTATTTGAAGGAAGTCAGATCAAAATGTGTAGAAAAATTCAGTTCACAATCATAAGAAACATCCATATTAAAAGGTGAATCAAAATTGTCTGCATCACCTCCATTTTGTCTTGTTGAGCTTCTTGTTCTTGTCTTTCCAACCTCATCAGGATGAACACTTTCAAGTGTTTATGTTAGCCATTTTGGAGGACCTTTCTGAGATGGCCCGGGCTGCTTAGTTGACTGAGTTAGGGATGAACCAATATTTAGTATCCAAATTATGTCAATCACATGACTTAAAGTGTCATCAGTGGTTGGAGCTTCAAGTGGGGGAGAGAGTGCTCCAAAAGAAGATTCCACGAATTGATACAGTATAGGAATCCCCCCTTCAAGATGTGGAATCTAATTATCAAACTATTGGAAAGATTTGCATGTCTAAATCTATCCAAGCGATCAAGCTGTCGCTCAACAACATTATCATTCGTGGAAGATTCAAGAAATATCACATCTCTAGATACTATAAACTTCTTATTAACTTCATCACAGAGACTCTATGCTTTGGATGTATTTAAGTACTCAAATAAGATGCATTTGTGACTCCTTGTACTGAGTTTGTTTCTTTGTCCCTTATGTATCAAGGAATAATAGGTTGAACCAAAAACTCTGAGATGCCCCACCAAAGGAATGTGGCCATACCACATTTCATAAGGAGTCTTTTTTAATAGCATTAGATTGACACCTATTCTTTATATACACAACACATAGAACTACAACAACCGAAAATATCAGCTTAACATTCTTGAAAAACATCATGGAACGTACCATATTTAAGATTGTCCTATTCATTCTTTCAGCTACTCCGTTCTGTTGGGGATTATAAGGCACACTTGTTTGATGTTTGATCCCATTCTAACGAAGATAGTTTTCAAATTCATTTGAAGTGTATTTTTTTTCCATTATCAATGTGAATAGATCCAATATGAGATTGTGCATCATTTTCAATCCCTGCATGAAAATTCTTGAATGTTTCAAAAGCATCAGACTTGTTCTTCAATAAATAAACCCAACACATTATAGTGTAGTCATCAATAAATGTTGTCATATGTTTATTACCATTTGTAGAAGGAACAAGCATTGGACCATATAAATCTGAATGAATGAGTTCAAGTTTTCTATGTGCGCTAGAATGAGAATCATGAAAACACTATTTGTTTTGATTTCCTAAGATACAAGCATCACATTGCTTAAGTTTCCTAGGAATTGTAGGCAAACCAGTAACACCATTTTTCTTCAACAAACAAAGGTTGTCATAGTTCAAGTGTCCAAATCTAGCATGTCATAAAAGAATTGATAGAAATGTACCTTCATCGTAATGAGAAATGTATGAAAAGTTTTGTGCACAAGAAGAGGTACCTTGCAGCTTCATAAATCTTTCTTCTTCTATCCCCGTAATGACAAGTGAGTGATTTGATGCTTTTTTAACCTCGACCTTGCCATCAAATATATGAATGGAGTGTCCTTCTTGGCAGATGTGGACCAAATACAACAATTTTTTCCTCAGCTCCGGGAGATATAAAACACCATGTAGAAGAAATTTTAGAAGACCAGGCCATTTGAGCCTGATGGTGCCAAGCCCTGATGACTTGAGTTTTGAAAAATATATTGCTCCATCACCATTGTTAGTGGATTCTTCAAAAAAATCTCTCTTGAAAGTCATGTGGAAAGTTGCTCCTGAATAGAGAAACCAATCATCTTTCCAAGAAGCAAGTGAAGCATTAAACAAAACTTCATTTACTCCATTGTTACAATGTTCCACAACATAGTGAATCGATTTGGGTGCTTTACCTTTCCCTTTGTCATCGATTTTACCTTTGCCTTCATTTGTTTCCTGCTCAATTCTGTCCCAAGGCAACTTACATGTGGATGCATCATGTCCATCTCTATTGCATCATATGCAATGAAGATCAAACTTTTCTCCTTGGAACTGTCTGCCCCCCTACCTTTAAAATTCCTCCTTCCTCTTCCTCTTCGGCTACCTCTTCCTCTAGAAGAATCTTATGTATGATTCTTCTCTCTATGTGCAATACACACAACTTCTTTAGAATACTGAGGAGTTGTCTTCTTCCCAAAAGCTTTCTCTCTCTCAACAAACTTCTTCTCAATGGAGTCAAAGGTAATCTCCTTAAGGTTTCCACTTGCTTGCAATGACTCAAGATAATGTGAATAAGTGGGATATAGTGCCTTGACATAAGCTATGAGAGTAATGTTTATTTCAACACCAGTGGTTTTTATATCATGCATAATGGATCTTACTTCTGATGCCAAAGCAAGAGGATCGTCATTTTTTAATTCAAAACTGAACAATTTAATCATCAATTAGACAACTACAAGTTCAGAGTGTGAGTCATACAGTTCCTTCAACTTCTTTAACTCTTCAAAAGCATTTGAAAATGGTGAAATATTGTGACTCACCTCTTCATTTACAGGTGTTGCAATCAAGGCATAGGCTTTGTTATTCTTATTTTCCCAAATACCAATCTCCTTATCTGAAGTGGGATTTGCAGGTGTATTATCTCCTTCTCCTTCACAAACGCCTTTCTACAACTCATTAAAAATGAGAGTGTATTTTATATTCCTTGACCATTCAAGATAGTTCTCTTTTCCAAAGAGAACTACTCCAACAATTGATATCAGTGAATGAGTTTTAAAATCTGTGTAATATGTAAAAAATGTACTCTGCTTGCAATATACTGTGAAAAAAATGTACTTCTGGTGGTAATTTCTATAAAAAAATTCACTCTAATAGATATATATATGTGTGTGTGTGTGTGTGTATGTATATATGGGGGAGGTGTTGTGGTATATGGGTGAGGGGGTGTATGCGAGAGGGAGTATATGGGGAGGTGTTATATGGTGGAGTATATTATAGAGCGAGGTTATATGTTATATAATCGAGGGTGGTTTACAATGGGTGGTATGGTGTTATGTTGCAAGATAGAGTTGGACCATCCAAAGGGTGCTAATACCTACCAACATATACCATTCAACTTATATGATCGGTCACCATTCAACGTGTCAGGCTAGAAGCCAGTTGTTACACAGCATTTTGTCGCTATCCCTGTACTCCCCATTCCTTGATCCTAGAGGACCTATACAGTGAACCCTGCATGCTTTGCCTTCATGGAGAAACTCGCATTATGTCCCTCTTCATGAGCAGATCATTTCCCTTTCACACCATTTCCCCTTAAACTTTTGTTTGCCCAATTTACAAGACTGACGCTAATGGCCTTTGTCTCCCCCGTGCCGATGTATAGAGATTAGCACTAATCCTCACGCTGACCAGAGTGACTGAGCTATGTTTCAATCGCACTGGTCCTGTTATGGAAATTTTTTTAAATTAGAGTCGAAGCTTCCAACTCTAGAAATTTTGTAATGGAAGTCTGGTAAATGGTTTGGCTGGATGGGGTCGAGGATGATAGTTTGGGCTCCTTTCCCCTATAATGATGGAACTACCTCAAGGGATAAGTCCTTCTCCCATAAGAAGAGGATCCATCTCCCATCCATGTTTCCTATATAAACCTCCCTTCTTCCCAAGCACAAACTAGTGTGAATGTTATAGTCACAGTTGATAGTTTTGGCAGAGTTATTATTGAGTGTTGATACTATTTTGGAGTAGACAAGCAAGCTATTAGTAGTTGTAGCTACCTAGTTGTGTGAGGGAGAAGTGTGTTTTGGTTTGGAATGAAGCCCAAAGGGAAGAGCCTTTAAACTATTGTTGTTTGAAGCCATCCTGGAATGCTAGCAGAAGTGTGTGGGAACCCGATGTTATCAGAGAAAGACTGCAGTGTCAAGATGAATGGTTGTAATCTCTCTTTGATATTAATATATGCAACTATCAATTGATTTCCTACATGTTTTGTAATATTACATATCCATGTCTTAATGCTTCTTGAATCGTTAAGTAGGTTGAATTGCAATTTGTCTATTATTATGTTTGTGTGTTGTTGTCTTTATTTGTTTCAGCAACTTAAAGAAGGAAGCAAGAGATTGTTGGAGTGAGCAAGTGAGGACTTCATAAAATAGGATAAGTGACAAAGAGGTAGGCCCTCTTGATTGATTCTAACCTAATGAAATCTTCCATAGAATGCATTTACTGTGGCTAGACCCATTATCGGGCTAGAGGAATTCGTTCGTGCCCGCACTTATAATTTTACTTCACCACAAATTGGCGACTCCACTGGGGATCCCAATCCTTTTGTTTGTTTTGGATATCAAGATTTCGTGAGAACTTTTCTAGCTTCATGTTTTCCCTTTGGTTCAGTTTATTTTCTCTTGCTTACTATCCTAAGTCTAAAATTCATAGTAGCAGATATGGTCCCTATGTTGAAATTTTTTTATTTTTCCTTAGTTACCTCAGTGAGTGCACTTAATTCATTAACAGTCACGCCGACCAGTGCGAATTGCTGAGGAACATTTGCGTTGACCAGCCTCTGGCGCTCGTTGTCAGTTAGGCAGTCACGCCAATGCCTGTAAGTGAAGATTAGGACTTGACCCCAATCTTGGCCAGTGCGTTCTGCTCTTGTGTTTTTACCCCGTGAGCCTTTCTGAGTGTTTTCTCCCTGATTAGAGAGCTACTTATCATTTGGTTTTGCTTACTTGTTGGCTTGTCATCTTTCTATTTGATTGATTGAATCATTAAGTAGCCAGGGACACTAGGGCATCTAGTTGGTCGCTCATTCAGTAGTTTGTGAACTCACCAAGTTGGATTGTAGGTGCGTTTACTCCTTGCATTTGTTTTTTGGTCCTTTTTATGACTTTGACCTCTTTTTGTACAAGTTTGAAAAAGTTTCGTTTACTAGCTTAAATGTCTCTTTCCGGCATAGATTACATTGTTGGCCTTGTGTTTGGCAAATTCGGTGTTTCATTGATCTGAATGAACTTCTCTTTTCATGTTTTCATCTGCTTGAAGAGATCATTGTCTCAAAAAAAAAATCATTGAAAGATTTTATGCGAAAAGTTTTTTCGTTGTTTCATGAGAAAGCATGAAATTCTAGCCTGCTGCATCATTACGTTACAAAAATTTGCATCTTTTTAAAGACTAGAATTGCATCAGCATTTGAAAAAGGAAGAGAATTTTTCGTTTTGAAAGGACTAATAGATAAGTGCTTGTCAGGAAATTAGGAATTAGAATGCATTTTCCATTAGTTTATTTTTTGAAAAAGTAAGGTAGTGAAAGATCATTTCGGTTTCAGTTGCTTGATTTTTTGCATTTGATTGATTAGTTTCTACCCTCTCTAGTGTAGGCATTTCATCGAATTGAAAGGGTCTTGTCTCATTTATTTTCATTTTAGGTTTTTCGAGTAGCATCGCTAAGACCTGAAAACTAAAACTTAACTCAAGATCAACTCTAAAATGAATTCAATTAACCTAAGGCGCAATTTGACATTAACGATCATATCTAGAAGGTCTAGGCTAGAGACGTGTTCCGACGTCTTTAAACCTAGCATCTATCATTAGCTTCGGAATTAGACAACATTAGCATGGATTTGTGCTTCCCGTACCATTGAGTATATAATGAGAGACCCTACTAGGCTACAATCCTTTTATCCTTAGGAAGCCGAGTCAGCCGCCTTGCGAACATGATACACTGAACATAGCATTCGGGGAGATTTCTTGCTCATACTTCTTGGTTCACCAAGAGGTATTCTGCAGTTCATGGTTGCCTGGTAATCCTATTTACCTAGATCATCCAAAGCAGTCATTTGATCTTTTTGACTCATTAAATTTAAAAGATCATTTGAGCACTTTTTATTTTGAGCTTGTTTCCAATCAAAAGTGATAGAGTCATATTTGTTTCTTTCTCGACTCTTAAAAAATTAAAGAACATAGTTCTTTTATGCGTCTTAATAATTGATTTCCCACGATCCAAAACATCCTGTTAGTCTTTTTTACCAAATCATGAGTTCCCTTAAAAGGAAATTTTAAAGTCTTGAAGTTATTTGTTATGTCAACTAAGACAAAGTCATTGTGGCTGAACCATATGGTTCACCCAATTCCTCTTCCTCTCCTCCATTTGAAAGATTGTCTGAGGAGTCATTTCCTGAGTTATCAGAGTCACTTGAGGACCAAAATGTTGAACTCACAATTGTTTTGAGTGTTCAACCATTGTCATCTCGTCCTCCACCTACTTTCAATTCAGGGTCATCTATTGATCTTGGCCCGAAATCTCCGGACAATCCCATTCGAACTCCAGAGAACTCACCGACCACTAACAGTTAGCTTGGATTGGTTATCTACCCTCTGAACCCTCTTTTTGATGTTGTTGAGATATCACCACAGTGTCCTTACAGTCTGTACAACTAGCTGGGTGTTCCTTTGGAACTATCCCCCAATACACATTCGTCCATTCGACTTCATTTGTTTTCAAACATGAAACCCAAAGGCGATGCTCCAGTCACATCTCTGGATGAGTCCGAAGTTTCTACTCCACACATTGTTGAGGGGGAAGAATTGCAATTGCAGTTCCCTCCCAAGGGTTTCCCTTATTCGGAAGGTATTCCCGCCAGTTTTCCACCCAACTATGTGTCTTTGGGGCACTTAGTTTTAGGCACACCTACTGCCTCATCACTCTACCATAATCCTGTATGGACGTCAAGTGTCAGGTCCGTTCATCACAAATATCACATCCCAACAGGCTATTACTTCAGTCCCAGTGCAAACCACCGTTCCGAATACCCTTGTATCATCAATCCCAGTTACACGTCAGTCACAATCGGAAGTTTCAAATATTGTCTCTGTCACTTCCTCTGTCCCATTAGTCAGTGACCGAATTGTGCCACTGCCTTGGGGGGTAGAACCTGAATGTCTCTGTGGTGTCAGGTACCACTAATGTGAGCGGCTCACATGCTTGGCATAAACCATCCCTCTTATGGTATTATTTATAACCCCACTGACCCTACTGGATCAAGCAATGTCCAGTACGAGCAATGTTCAGTATCAGCAACCCTATGGGGCTCAGGTCCAATACCAAAATCCTTACATTCCATATGGTTCTCAAGGATTGGTTAATCAACCTTACACCCACCAAGCTGGGCAATACATCCAGCCTAGCTACAGCCAAATTCAGTTCGGTAATTTCCTGGGCACTGTTCAAGTACCCTTACAACAGCAAGGATAACCTTTACAAAAACCAGGGCAGCCTTTGTTACCGTAAGGGCAAACTTTGTTGTAACAAGGGCTCTCCAAGCAACAGAAAGGGAAAAATATCTCGCAGCAAGGTCTCCTACAACAACCGCAAGGTCAATCCTTACAGTAGTTGCAGCAAGTCGCACAGTAGCAGATGCAATATGCTCTATACCTCTCAACCCATACCCTCACAGGGCCAACCTCTGAAAACCTAGGGACAAATTTTGCAACCGCAAGGTCAGCCCTTACAACAACAAAAACAACCAGGGCAGCAACAACCCTTGTATACATACCAACAAGGTCAACCCTTGCAAGGGCAGGGTCAAGGTCAAGTCCTGCAGTAGTAGGCCTAGAATCCTCTTGTCCTAGGTCAACAGGTTCATAATCCTTCAGGCCAAGGGCACCAAGTACAAAACCCCTACGTCCAAGGGCAACAAGCGTATCAACCTTATGCCTAAGGATTTCAGGTCCAGAACCCTCTTGTTCAGGGACAACAAGTTCGTCAACCCTATGTTCCAAGACAGCAGGTCCCATATCCATATGTCCAAGGTCAACAGGCTCAACAGCAGTTTAACCCATACATTGCCTATCAACAACCTATGCCTGGACAGTTTCAAGGTATTCAAGTTCAGAATCTTCCCTATGGTCAAGATAATCTGCAATGGGGGCAGCCTCATATGCCATATGGCCAAAATCCCCCACTGTGGGGCAAAAATCCTTACCAGCACGGATGGTCTCCTCCTTATGGGCCCGCCTATCGACCTCCCATGCCTTTTAACACACAATTACCTTTCTTGGCTACACTCGAGTTGTCGGATGTATCGCGCCTTACAAATGATCCAATCCTTCATTCGTTGTACTGGCCTCCAGTGTCGTCCAAGATACCAAGTGATTTCCCAAAGTTCGATGGAAAAGCTAAAGAATATCCTCAGGCCCATGTGATGACATATCACCTTTCGTGCTCATTGAACTCGTACGTGGACGATTTTATTCGTCTTCATCTTTTCCAATGAAGCCTCACAGGTGTTGCAGCGAAATGGTACATCGAGCTACCTCGGAGTACCTTCCATGACTTTAATTCGTTACTCATGGATTTCCTCACGCATTTTCAGTTGTCGATTCACTATGAAACTGGAACCTATTTAGTCACATCGCTTAAGCAAGATATTATATGACACATATCTCTGATCACATCCATGAATGGACATGTAGACGTCGCCTGATCAAATTCGAGATAGTTGATCAGTTGGTAACCGAATGGTTTACCAAATCATTCATGGCCCCAATTGCTCGAGATATAGCAATTGGTGGATGCATCACTAAAGAGCAAGCCATCGCTTGTGCCTAGTACTTAGATCTGGTTTACTCCCAGTTTGGCACTTTATATGAGTTGTTACCCAATGCTCTGCAGCCATCATCCGATCCCGTAGCATCGAAGTCACCATTTGTTCCTCTTGTTGATGGAGTTATTGGCTCAGTATCCCAAACCCCTAAGACTTCTTCCAAACAGAAGTTGGTCTCAAATGTTTCTCCTAATAGTTCATCTCAGAATCCACCTGGCCTTGGTAAAACCTCAAAGGTCCACGTTGTCCAGTCTACCGCAGCATACAAATCCTCGAAAGGAAAGAAGAAAGGCAAAGGCAAAGCTAAAGCGGATGCCCCGAAACAGGGTCCTCCCAAATCGTCTCCTAGCAAATCTTCACAACGGAAACCCAAGTATCCCTACCTCATTTGTGAGGAGGATCACTACACTAAGGATTGTCCTTTACAATCCGAAGTTAGTCACCTGCTCAAATGGACCCCTGTTGTACTTAAAGAACCATTTTTGTCTCAGCAAACCCAAATGGTAGACCAACCCTGATCTGCTTCCTCCAGATCTCAAGTGTTCATGATGAGCACGCCTATTATTATGGCTACCCGTTCGAAAGATTATCGAACTCCAGCTCCAGCAGCTGGGAAAGAAAAAGAAGTTGCACCTTCTTCTTCTTCTTCTACCCCGAGTTTCGACCCTCTACAAATCGAGTGCCCTAACCCTGATTTCGCTACGTGGCCACCCTCTCGAGGTGTGCTGCGGAAATCCTCGTATAATCCCAACGCTCGAGCCACTCAACACTACAATATTGTTGAGGATTTTGCACAGGTGCCGTCAGCGATGTCGGCTCTCGAGGTACTCCAAAGCTACCCATCGTAGCGGAAATCTTTGCTGTCAACTATCAGGGGCATCAATCCCACAAATTCTAATTTGATATGTTTCGATCTGGAGAACCATGTTCCATGGCTCCCTCATTAGATTTCCTTTCTTATTCAGGTAATCATTAATGAGAAGACCATCCACCACACTATCATTGATAAAGGTGCTTCCACCTGCATCATGTCAACTGCATGTTGGAAGGCTATTGGTTCCCCTCCACTGAACCAGTCTCCAAACACTTTGGAAGCTTTCGATGGGTGCGATTCGCAACCTTTCGATGTCTTACCTAACCTTGCCATCACCCTGGAAGGCAAGATAGTGCAATTTGAAGTAGAGATTGTTGACGCCAATCTCAATTATAAATTCTACTTGGCCGGAGTTGGACTCATTCCATGGATGTCATGGCCTCCTCTTTGTTTTGCTTGATCCCTTTTCCCCATCAAGGGAAGATTGCCACCGTCAATCAACTGTCTTTCTTTGCCTCTTCCTCCTCGAATGGCAATGTTTCATATGTCAGGAACTTTGGTGCTCCCTATGAGAGTGTGGGGGCAGGTCTCTTCAAATATTCTGCCTTAATGGGAATTTTTTCACTCCCGCCTCCTCATGTTGCCTCTGTCAACATGGTCCCAGTCAAATTTGATCCCTAGGTCATACCTACACTAGATCTTGTTGATACTTGGGGCGAGGTTATGCCGCTTAGTCCTGCTGAAGTCAATTACGTGGAAATTGTTTCGGCTTCGAACTCTGCATCCTTTGATTCTCATATGTCAAAGAACTCTCTCGATATGTATTCTCAATCCCCCTGGCTTGGCACTTTGGAATCATCTGATCCCTTAACCGAGAGCTTCCTCGCTGATGAAGCTATCATGGAAATCATGTCTCTCGAGGAACCACCATGGATTGATACTCATCATCTCTCCTCATTCCTGCCTCGCCTAGTGATCATGTCTATTGCTTTCGAAGAGTCCTCTTCTCCATTTCCGCCATCAACTGTTACTCATAAAGTATGGTCAGAAGGAAATTTGGGTAATATTACCCTAACGATGCCGATTGACATTTCTATCAAAACCGGTGTCGTTGAACATGTTCATATTGGGGTATCTTGTTGTCCGAATGAGATAAATATATATACTCGTTTATTTCAGGAATTCCGTGATGTGTTTGCATGGTCTTAAGAAGAAATTCCTGGCATTGATCCTAGCATTATGGTGCATGAAATACCAATGTATCCGCATGCAAAGCCCGTTCACCAATGGCTTCGCCTGATGCACCCTAGGAAGGTCGTTGCTATTAAGGGTGAAGTCAAAAAGCTTCTCAAAGTTGGGTTCATTTATCCCATCCCCCTTACAGACTGGGTGTTCAATATTGTCCCGGTGACTAAAAAATAAGGCACGATTTGTGTTTGCATGGATTATCAAGATCTTATTCGTGCCTGTCCTAAAGACAACTATCCTACTCCCTTCATTGATCAAATCATTGATGAATGTGTTGGGAGCAAGATCTTTTCCTTTATGGACGGTTTTTCTACTTATAACCAGATTAATATCGCACCGGCCGACCAAGAAAAGACAGCCTTTATCTACCCATGGGGTACATTTGCGTACAAGAAGCTCCCTTTCGGCCTCAAAAATGTTGGAGCCAAATTTCAATGGGAAATGTCCTATGTGTTTCATGATATTCACAACATTGTCCAACCTTACTTGGATGACCTTCCTTTCCATTCTCGTAAGCGCCAAGATCTCCCAGACCATCTTCGGCAGATTTTTCTACACTGCAGACACTGTAACATTCGATTAAATCCACACAAATGTGTTTTCTGTGTGGAATCAAGACAACTCCTCATCTTCATCATTTCCAAGGACGGTATTCGCCTGGACCCGCTAAAATTCGAGGCCACTGTAAATTTACCCCCTCCATCTTCACTGCACCAACTCCAGAGCCTACAAGGAAAGGCCAACTTTCTCTATCATTTTATAGCCAACTATGCTGGGCTAGCCACAGGATTTACCCAGTTACTCAAACAAGGAACGCCCTCTGAATGGGACGAGGTGGCCCAAAAATATTTTGATGATCTTAAGGTTGTCCTCATAAATGCTCCTTTGTTGCATCCGCTGGACTATTATCGATATTACTTCCTTTACCTAGCCACGTCCCCTAGCACCATTGCTATGGTTTTGGTCTAAGATGATGACGAAGGAAGTGAACATGTGATCTACTATCTTAGTTGGAATCTCCTCGACACTGAAACGCATTATGCACATGTCAAGAAGTTGGATTTGGTTGTCGTTCAAGATGTTCAACGCTTTTGGCACTATATCATTTTACGTACGACTACAATGATTTCTAAATGCAACCCTATGACCTATATCCTGACTCATCAGTTGTTGGGGGGCAAGTATTCTAAATGGATAGTTATCCTACAAGAATTAAATTTGGTCTTCACTATGGCCAAATCTAAGAAGTCACTTGTTTACGTTGAATTGATTTGTTCCCTTCCCTCCAAAGCTCTCCCTGCTGGTGCAAATGAACAACTTCTAGATGAGACCCTTTCCCTGATTAGCACCCTTGATCCATGGTACGGTGATATCATCTTGTATCTCCAAAGCTCCACGTTTCAGTCCGCGTTGGCCAAAGACGATCGTCGAAGGGTTCAGCATCATTCCCAACCTTAACATATTATTGGCGATACTTTATACCGTGTCAGTGTCGATTATGTTCTTCGTTAATGCCTCACGATCAAGGAAGATGAAAGAGCTCTGAATGATTGTCACTCCGGGGCATGTGGTGGTCATATGTCTGGTTATGCTATAGCTAAGAAAATTCTTCACACTGGGTATTTTTGGTAGTCCATCGTCAAATACTGCATTCTTGTTGTCTGTAAGTGCCACGAATGCCAAATTTACCAATGTAAGATGCGCGTCCCACCTACTCACCTACACCCCGTCATTACCATTGGTCCCTTTTCCAAATGGGGTATCGATTATATAACATGTAACCCTTGTTCGACCGAGGGGCATGGCTATATTATCGTCACTATGGATTATTTCACCAAATGGGCCTAAGTGATGCCTACATACTCTGCAGATGGTAAGAAAATGGCTCAATTCCTCTTTAACCATGTTATTTCCAGGTTCGGCGTACCCCAAGCCATTGTCACAGAACATGGCTCCCACTTTAGAGATTACATGATGGCAGAACTAACATGTGCATTGGGCTTGCGCCATGATGGCTTGACCCCATATTACCCTCAGGCCAACGGCCAAGTTGAAGCCATGAACAAATTTTTGGTCACCATGCTTCAATGTACTATTGGGATGCACAAGTCAAATTGGCATCTCATGCTCTTTTCAGCTCGGTGGGCTTACCGAACTTCAAACAAAGACGCAACTAGTTTCACACCATTCCAGCTGGTCTATGGTCTAGAAGCAACATTACCGATCGAATGTGAGATTCCTTCCCTCAAGCTAATTGTTGAACTCCTCCCCAAAACATCACCTCAAGAGGAACGCCTCTTATATTTAGAATGACTAGATGAGACTCATCGTCTCGCTACCTTGGTCATCGAAACACAAAAGAAACGGGTCAAATCCCATTTCAATCAGTCGGTCTCCCCTCACACTTTCTCTGAGGGTGATTTGGTCTTATTATATGACCAAGCTAATGATAATTTGGGGGTAGGCAAGTTAGAACCTATGTGGCATGGGCCCTATATTATAAAACACGTTTTGCAGAAAGGGGCCTATAAGCTTATTGATTATGAAGGAAATCCTCTCAACAAGCCCCAAAACGAGCTTTACCTCAAAAAGTACTATGCTTAGGTCATCTTGCATGGTTACTTATGTACATTAGTGTGTGATTCATTTTTGTACAGCATGGTTTTGTGTGATAGTTTTCAAACAACTTTCCTATTTACTATGTTTTTCTTGCTCTACAGATGTCTACAACTCCTCACGTTGAATGGCCAAACACAGCTAGCATAGATTGGGGGGATCGAGGGGAGCACAGGAACTACCACATCACAGTCACTTCCACATATTTTCTCTTAATTTATAAAGGAATTCGATCGATTAATTCTATGATAGCGTAATTACATATATAAATCATGATACACGGATGGATACGTTTGGTTTTGCTAATGGTGCTTTTCATAGTACCCTGAACCTATCATCCATGGCATGGGCTATCTATTACCCTAATAGTGAGTTGATTGACCTTCAAGGTATCTGCCTAGGTCGCACAACCAACAACATTGTTGAATACAGTGCGGTCATCGAACTGTTGTCAGAAGCCATCACTTTGGGCATCAGAGAATTGGTTGTCAACCTGGATTCGTAGCTTGTCATCCTTCAACTCAATGGGAAATATTCCGTCAAGAACCCTCAAATATTACGAATGTATCTCTGTATCCATATATTGGAAAGGCATTTTGATTATATTACATATCATCATATTCCTAGACGCATGAATACATTGACAGATGCATTAGCTAATTACGTGTTGGATAGACATTTACAAAACATGTAAAAGATAATACAAACCATCTGTAGCATAATAAATAGGAAAATACAACATATATATATATGGTGAGAATGTTTGATACATCAGAACCCCAAAAATAATGTGTCTGGAATAACATCAGCGGCTCGCAGGCCTCATACATCTATGGCACGCAAGCCTCAAAAAATATGTAAGTGATGGACCTAGGAACTACTCATCATGGTGGTCATGGTAGCATGAGACAACTCGTGCAACACGACTCAGTAGTCATCGGATCTGATCTGAGACTCCCATAGTGTGTCTCTAGTACCGACGGGGCATGTCTCCTATCCGAGCATACTCTGGGATACCATGAGTTAACCCCTCAAGGTTCCTCACAATCTCCTCCTCATTGTCGCTCCTTTCCTCATAAGGGGCGACAACGTCAATAGGACGGGGTACGTGCCTAGCTATCGGGGACATCCCGGTTGACTGCTCTAGTCCAACATCTGCATAAACAAGAGAAATGTTATAAGCATGCACATACCAAAAACAATTAAAAATATCAAAATTAAAAATTTGATTTTTACCTTCATCATCGAAGTCCTGTCCATCTGGTAAGGGCATATCTGGATCTCCACAGAAATTAGTGTCGTTGTATGGCCAGTCCTCCATGATGATCTTTTGTTATTGTAGCCATGAGAAGAATGCAGTTCAGTATGACATATGCTGACCCCAGTGATCTTGGGCGTCAAATGACTCTAGCGGGCCATCCGTGGATCATGTGGCGTAAGAGGATCGACCTCAGTCAACTGATACTGGAATAGTGGCACTCGTTCCATGAAAAAGGTCACATGTACTTATCTAAAGCCAAATTGCTTCATATTCCTTGCCTTGGCCTTGGACAACTAGCGCTTGATGTTCATCTTCATGGCCTCTAGCCAATTGAAGATCGTAGGAGCCGTGCAGTCAATAGCATAAACGAACTTCGACTTGTTAGTCTCATGTTCCGCCTGGGACCCCGCCACTCTATTGATGGTCAAAAAAATCACCCTCAGTGTCAAATCCCGTACCCTAGAAATTTTTATCTTCCCACTCTTGGATTTCAGGGCCTCAGGGTAATGTTCAGCAAGCAGGGAATACATGCTTGCCCCCATCAGACGTGACCCATACAACTTCACTGGCTCGCCTACGATACAATCTAGTGATGAAGTAGATATCTGAAGTTGTCAACTCTAGCTCCTGGTCCCCAATGAAAAAAATCTCCCAATTAATGTCCCAAAGGCTTATCAAGTATCGAAGCAACTCGGGCTGGGCCCGCATCCTTGGTGTAAGGAAGAATTTGAGGAGACCACAAGCCCTCAAAGCCTCCAAGAAATTTGGATCATTCATTGTCTGGGTGTCAACATTTTCCTTTCAATCCACCATTTTCAATGATTTCTCTCCTGCAAAAGCCATTAATTTGAGTCAATAATCATCCTTGGCACATAAAATTCAAGTTTAAACGGTTAGTTTTTGAGAAAAAATGGTTTTCCCCTATCCACGGCGCTGGCACGCCTTTTTTAAAAACAGTTGCGCCAATCAGTGTGGATGGTTGTGCAAATCACCTTTGTTCGACGTGATCCCATGCCTGGAAATCGCGTCAACCAAGGGCAAATTTTTTTTCAAAAACCTCCCTAAAATTCCAAAAAAATGGCTAAAAACATAAATGAATGGCATGAAAATGGAGCTCAAGGCTTTGGTTGTTACCTGGAACTGACAACTCGTCGATTGACCTCCCGGATCTCTCACAATCTGCTCTGGAACAACTAGGGAAAAAGTGGGTAAAAAGTCTTCACTGCAAAGGTAAAAGGGTAAATGGTAAAAATATATTTACTTCCCCCCTTTTATTCATTTCTTCATGAAAATATCAAGTTTTGTAAATATTTTTGACCTATTTTGCCTCAAGGACTCGATAATACACTTTGCCTTACTTGTGCAACAATAGGTGATGGATGTTCGACGATGATGATGAGTCATGTTTTAGATATTTTCTCGACTCGTTAAACTCAAATGAAAATATTGCTCAGTATTTTTCCCTTTTTGATTCGTTAAAGAGAATAAAAACGGGGGGTCCGCTTTCAGCTCTTTTCCGACCCTTTAAAAGTGAAAATATGGTCAAGCCCTTGTAGTTTCAAACTCGTTAATGGATGTGAAACGTCGTGTGCCTAGTATAAGTCTATCCCTTTTTCGAGCTGGGATGCACTATTTATGAAAAAGGTACTCCTTGACTGAAATGGTCAAGCGGTTCTCTCAAGTATTATTTTCTACCTTTTCACGCTTGAGAGACACAAATGTATGAAAAGGGACCATGTGGAGTTTTCTTTTACGTGTCTTTTTCAAACTCACTAAACATGAAAACTATATCGAGTTACACCTTTGTCGGACTCATTAAATTATTAAACGACATTGGATTCGTCATTATGACGAACATGAGCTTCTCCTTCCTAGGGCTCATTAAACTTTCTAGGTGGGATTCATCCTAAGGATGAACTTTTAGTGCAAGTATATGTCATCCCCTTCAAGCTTGCGATTAAAAAATAATTAGGGTGCTCGCCAGAAATGGTGGGGGAAAAATTGCAAATCTATCAGTCGTGTCGGCAGCTCACTCTTGAACATGACACTTTCTTTCATGTCAGGTTGGGACATCCTCCTTTGTATCATTGACCTTCCTGGGTTTGGGCCGTTCATTTTTGCCTTCCATATGATCTCTGCCACATTGTCATGACCACCGATCCTATAAATCCAAAAGTTGCCAAACTTCCAGTTTTGTCGCTGATACGTTCAAGAGTTATCCTTTTGTAGTTACACTTACCTTTGATTCTCTATATCATCCAAAATCATTTTGCATCCTCTCGTCTCTCGTCGATGATGTGGGATTCATTATGGCCCTCCTTCGACACGGTCGCTTTCCGTCGACTTCAACTCCTTATCCAGGAAGTTGACCGAGAGACTCCCTTCCAGTACCTTAGATCTTGCATTCCCTAATGGAAACTTCTTCGCACTAGATGACAAGTTCACATCATTGGCTTTCAATCGAGTGATTTCACGAGTGTTCTACTTCAGTTCCTATATTCACATTCTGTGGATTGTGTTAATAGTACCTTGAGGACCATTGTCATTATTGGTGGGTTCTCTTGCGCTTATTAATAGTTTACATCATTCACTGGTAATCAAGAGACTTTCTAGCATGTTCGACATCAACACATACATTCGCATGCTAGGATCTGTACTTTGATCGGATCGTGTTGGAGCGCAAGACCCTGGATTCAGATCACAAAAAATCCAAGTTGCGAAGTGATGTGACATGATTATGTTGATATGCATGTCTCTTTCAGATAGCTGCCTGCGACCAAACCAAGAGTTATCATATGTGATCCTTCTTATTATTAGATGGTTACGACCAAACCTTGGTTTCATTATGATCCTCTTTGACGAATGGCTACACCCATACCTGGATTCATTTGCATGATCATTCTCTGGATGGTTGCGTCCATGCCAAGATTCATGTATCATTTGACAGGGATCTCAGTTTACATATATGTATATGTACTTGCTTGTAGGTTTTCCGATGGCAGACCGGTTCCCTGCATTGATTTATAAAGTATTTCATCCCTCACTCTAGCTCATCTTCATGCTTTAGGGGGAATTTGTTATACAGCACTTTGTCACTGTCCTTGTAATCCCCGTTCCTTGATCCTGGAGGACCTCTACAGTGAACCCCGCATGCTTTTCCTTCATGAAGAAACTCCCATTATGTCCCTCTTCATGAGTATATCATTTCCCTTTTGCACCATTTCCCCTGAAACTTTTTCTTTTCCCAGTTTACAAGACCAGCGCTAATGGCCTTTGTCTCCCTCACGCCGATATGTAGACATTAACACTACTCTTCATGTTGATTGGAGTGTTGAGCTGTGTTTCAATCATGTCGGTCCTGTTATGGAAAGTTTTTTAAATTAGAGTCGAAGCTTCCAACTCTAGAAGTTGCATAGCAGAAGTCTAGTAAATGGTTTGGCCAAATGGGGTCGAGGATGACGGTTTGGGCTCCTTTCCCCTATAATGATGGAACTACCTCAAGGGATAAGTCCTTCTCTCATAAGAATAGGATCCATCTCCCATTCATATTTCCTATATAAACCTCCCTTCTTCCCAAGCACAAACTAGTGTGAATGTTATAGTCACAGTTGATAGTTTTGGCAAAGTTATTGTTGAGTGTTGATACTATTTTGGAGTAGACAAGCAAGCTATTACTAGTTGTGGCTACCTAGTTGTGTGAGGGAGAAGAGTGCTTTGGTTTGGATTGAAGCCCAAAGAGAAGGGCCTTTAAACTATTGTTGTTCGAATCCATCATGGAATGCTAGCAGAAGTGTGTGGGAACCCGGTCTTGTCAGAGGAAGACTGCAGCGTCAATACGAATGGTTGTAATCTCTCTTCGATATTAATATATGGAACTATCAATTGATTTCCTAAATTTTTTGTAATATTACATATCCATGTCTTAATGCTTCTTGACTCATTAAGTAGGTTGAATTACAATTTGTCTATTACTATGTTTGTGTGTTGTTGTTGTTTACTTGTTTCGGGAGCTTGAAGAAGGAAGCGAGAGATTGTTGGAGTGAGCAAGCGAGGACTTCATCAAATAGGATAAGTGACCAAGAGGTAGGCCCTCTTGATTTATTCTAACCTAAGGGAATATTCCATAGAATGTATTTGTTGTGGCTAGACCCATTATCGGGCTAGAGGAATTCATTCATATCCGCACTTATAATTTTACTTCACCACATCAGCATACAAAATATGGACAATGTGGAGGTGGAGTCAATGTATGGTAATTGTGTGCAGTGTTGTGGGATTCAATGGGGATACCATTAAATGTAATGAAACACAAACCAACAGCGTCGATATATGGAATCTATATACCAGTGACTGAGTATTGAGTCATTCGCCAGTATTTCATTCTTGTTGTGGTATGGTATTATGTTGTGGTCACCTAATAGTTATAATATACTAGAGTTACATTGAATCTTTTCCTTATACTGCTGTGCTAGCAGAACAAGATGTTGCACGATAATATGCACAGAAAATAGTGAGAATGACACAGTGGTGCAAAAAATAAAGAGAATAACACAATGGCGCAGAAAGCAAAGAGATGGGTAAGAGGAGAGATTTGAACAATAGACAAGAGGTGTTAGTCTGTATAATATAGGCAGGAGGGATTTACAAGGGTAGAAAGGAATCCAAAAATGGGGTTGGCTCTGATACCATATTAGGACAAGAGGTAACTCCTCAAAGCGAATTGTGATTTTGCATTGAGATTAATCATAGATATATACATGGAGGGAAAGACTCTTAGGTTTCATCTCCGAGTGTTTCTTCAACTTCTAATTTTCCTTATTTTATTATTTACATGGATTCACCTAATCCTTAAGATTAGGTGTCAACACGTTGGAACCCTAAATTCAATCTAAATATTGATATCCCCTTGGTTATTTTGGTATGGGTCAAACTCCCACATCTCCTGCTCCATTGTTGGAATGAATAAACCCTTAAGAACATAATAAATTCTCTGGTCCAATTCAAAGATAGGGTCAAACCCAAAGAAGGAATATTTGCATGCGACCGAATTTGTGTAGAAGTAGATCTAGAAAAGGAACTATCATAAGCCCTTCAACTTTCTTTAGACAATTGGATACTTGTTCAACCAACTGCTTATGACCAACCCCCTTTCAAATGCAAAGTTTTCCATGCATATGGCCATTTCGCAAGAAACAGAGGCTCTTGTTGTAGATAAATAAATAGAATAATGGGAATAGTGGCAACAACCTAAAAGAAAAAGAACCAAAAAATGCTAAGAAAATATACCAAAACAACACCATACAATTCCAAAGCCCCCTCTCAACAACTCTTCCTCCAAACAAGAGAAACCATCCAAAGAACTCTATATCCCCAACTCACAACCTCAGAACTGGAACAAATTTGGATCCCTCTCTCAAATGAATGTTGCATAATATATTGAAATATTCTCCACCTCAAATGAAGATAGAATCAAAATCCCCCCTCTAGAAGAAATTCCTCCTCTCTCAACTAAAGTAGCTCTTTCCCCTTCTCAAATTATAGCCCCATTTGGATCCATAAACATCAATTTTTTATCCTTTAGAAGACCATTTACCCTTCCTCCTCTCTTAGGCTTAGTATTCCTATAGTTTGAATCAATAGAATATTTTTCAAAGGAAGACGTTGTTAAAGATTTAGTAGCTAGTAGATCAATGAAGAATACCAGAAGAAAATTGAACAAATAAAGAAGAGAAGCACAAGAATTCAAATATGGAGGAATGGGCACTCCATACCATAGAAGGAATATTCAACAAAAATTCCAAAAGCAACAAGAATCAAGGAGGATCAACTACCCATTTATGGGGAGCCACTAAAGCCAATAGTAAATGAGGAAACCACCTCCTGGAAATATGGAGGTTTGAAGTGAGGAAAAATGGTAGCAGGAATAAATTTAATTAATATCGAGAAACCCAAAATACTTCAACTCCATGAGACAAAAATGGAGGAAAAATTAATCCTCCAAAAAGCATCAAAATATGTAAATCAAGCCAGGTAAGAGCGATAATTTCAAGAGGAGTATGTACAATTTTGTCCTTAAATCATTTCCAACTTATTCAAGAACATTAAACAAGCCATAGGTTAGTTGTTAAACTATTGCATAATTTATAAAGCAATGTGTATGATTTCATAAGCATCTATATGCCTAACTCCTATTAGGATAAGGTAGAATGTTGGAACTCACTTTTGAATTTTAAGGAAACAAAATGGGAAGCAAACTGTATCTTCGTTAGGGACTATAATACAACAATCCACCCTTCGGATAAGAAACAAGGCTATAAAGTAAGAGACCGCTTCACAGAAAATGGTGAAAGACTCATTGAATCATTCTAATGCATATCACTTTCTTCATCAAAACTCCCCAATTGATAATTTTATTCCTCCTTTGTCTTCAATCATGGCATGGGACGGCTCTGACTAATATCCAATAACTCTAATCATCCTCCCTCTAGAAAAATATGGTCCAATAATGTTTAGATTCAACCTCCTTTGTACCCAAGATTCGAAATTCTTTCAATTGGTTTCTAATGAATGCAACCAATGCGTAAAGGCTTCGAAGTGTATATATGTTCCTCATGTATATATGGGCACATAAGATTAAAAAAGACAAAAGAGCATTAAATAAATGGGCTAAAAATAAAACATAAGAGAAATCAAGAATGATAGCCTCACTAAGACAAAACTTAGAACACTTGTAAGAAAAAATGGAGATGTAACCTTTATCTATAGACTTCCTTTCAAAAGAAAAATTGCTTTTCAAAATATACAAAGAAAATGGAGAGAATAAAAATGGATATGGAGGCTAAAACCCAAGAGCTTATGGCTCAAAGTAGGAGTTAAATATATGAGATTCTTCCATAATAAAGTCATCCAAAAAATGTGGAGGAGCAGTGTCAAGGTTTTAACCATGCAAGAAGGAAAAATAAGTGACACAATTTTAGCAGAACAAGGAAAAAGCATTCATACATTTCAAAAAATTATACATAGATAAATCAAAAGGAGAAGAAGATGCACAAAAAAATGATACAAAATATCCCCCATTTGGTCAACCAAGAAGACAATTAAAGAATGGTGCTCTTAATAAAATCATAGGAAATATGGAAGGCATTATTGTCCTTCGATCCTGATAAGACCCTTGGACCTAACAGTTTCTCTTCTTATTTCTACAATGTGTGTTGGAACATAATAAAGTTAGACTTAAGGAGAATGGTTTCATACATTCAGAAACCAGTCAAAATGGGCGGTGGTATTAAATCCTCACTTTTGGATCTCATTCCAAAAGATTCAAATATGTCCTCATTTAATAGGTTCAAACCTATCTCATTATGCAATATATTATACGAGTTAGTTTGCAAAATCTTAGTGAATAGGATCAAACCGCTTTCACCAAAACTAATCTCTTAAAACCAAGGGGATTTGTGCATAAGAGTCAAAATATAGATAATATTATTCTAGTTCAAGAAGTTATTCACTCAAGGAGAACCACGTGAGGAAAGGAAAAATAATCAAGTTAGATGTGGTAAATTATTTTGACAGATTAAGTCATAAATTTATCCTTGTTGTTATTTCTAGGTTTGGATTATGCTCAAAGGTAATATGATGGATATCAGCATGTATAAGTTTCCCATGGATATCTCCTCTAGTCAATGGAATATGGTAGAATCCCTTAATATAAGGTTGGAGAAAGAAAGAAGTTTGGGTAACCTCTCGAGCCTTCTTATAACTAAGGGATTTAAGAATATTCATCACACCTAATTCACAAATTACACTCTCTTTCTACATCTACAACAATTAAATTTAATAAAGTATTAGAGGATTCCATACAAGCTTCAAAGGGACTAGTTAATAAATGGAAAATCCTTCTCTACACTTGGAACACAAGTAAAATCAAACAAGCAGCAATATAATGTATCTTACAAATTTCATCTTAGGAGGAGTGGTCCTCAGTTAGATGCTTGTGAATCCTTATTTCTTTTAATACCTTCTTCCTCCCCTCATGCCAATTGATCCTAGAGAAATTCAAATCAAATATGGAAAATTGGGGAGCACAAAGGATAAACCTAGTAAGTCACTTAGTCCTCCTTAGAGTAGTTTTGACAACTCTGACTCAATTCCAATTCTTAGCAACCCTCACCCCGATATTCGTTAAAAGAGGCATATCTCAAGAACTTATGAAATTCCTCTGGAAAGGAAGAAAATCAAACTCCATAAGACTTAACTTAGTCAAATGGGACATAGTCAAAACCCCTAATCTCCCATGGAGGCCTTGGAGTAAATAATCCATCAATGATGAATCTAGCATTTGGAGGAAAGTTGTTATGGCATATAATTAGATAATAACAACTAGTGGAAATAAGTTTTACTAAATAAATACCTAACAAGATTAAGCAAAAGAAGCATGGATTTGGGCCCATTCCTCTAATCTAGTATCGCCTCTCTTGGATATTAGGGAATGAAATACATTTAAGTATTTGCAAGGATAGAATTTTTTGCAACCCCCCTTTAATCCTAAATATGTCCCTCTGCCGAATTAAAAATTGATTCTCAAGGAATGGGGTGCATTCTCTCTTCTATATCTCAAAATGGATATTGGATTGTTCTTGGATTAAATGCATGACAAATCTCCCTCCTAATATCAACCCACTCCTACCCTCCTTTCTTTGTTGTATTTTAAGGGATTATCCATCGTCTTTACATGACATAGACTCAAGAGGTTGTGGTGCAACCACTGACTTAGTCAAGAAAGGATATGAATATCAAATCCTCCCTGAAGGCCCTCCCCCTTGTTAAAATATATGGTCTTGAGTATAGCATTTTGATAGGCTCCCAAAAATTAATACATTCTATTAGACTCTTATATATATATTATATATATATATAATATATATACTATATATGATATTATATATATAATATATATATATGTAGTATGTATGTATGTATGTATGCTATGTAATGTATTATGTATGTATGTATGTTATGTATGTGATTGTATGTATGTATGTATGTATGTTTATGTAGTATGTGTGTGTGTTCTTTATGTGTATGTAATATATATATATAATATATATATATATGTGTATTGTATGTAGTATGTATGTGTGTGTGTATAGATACTAATAATATATATATATATATATATATAGTATATATATATATGTATGTATGTATGTATGTATGTATGTATGTATGTATGTATGTATGTATGTGTGTGTGTATATATATACACACATATATACATACATATATACATACATATATATATATACATACATACATATATATATGTGTGTGTGTGTGTGTCTGTGTGTGTGTGTGTGTGTGTGTGTGTGTATATACCGTTGAAAACTTACAAGAAGGGGAATACAAGGACCCTCTAGATGTATTTTATGTCGCAAGGAAAGTGATAATATTCACCACCTCTTTATTTAATGTGGATTTGCAAAGAGAATCCAGCGATAAGTCATTAATGAGATGGCCCCAAGTTCCTCTAGCTAGAAGAAATAACTCGATATTTTGAAAACTAGCACAAGCATATAATGGTATCTCTAAAACAATAAGGAAATATTAAAGAGAATCTCATTAGTCCTTCCAAAATATATTTACTAGAAAATTTGGTCATCTAGAAATAGGTTGATATTTCAAGAAATCATCACAAAACCTGAGATAGTAGTAGAATGAGCCAAATTACTAATAGAATATCACCAGAGGTCCAAAGGAGTAAAATATGCAAGCCAAAATAAATGGATATGATCAAAACTAGGTGGATTAAGCAATTCAATATTGAAACATCAATAGACAAACCCACCCAGTGCACAAAACAGTAGCAACTAGCACTTACAAAAAGAGAATTTTTTTACGAAGGAAACAGCAGTCCTGTCACATCCTTTTGTTTTTATGGAGAATTAAATTCCAACCCAAGGGTGGAAAGTGTGGTGGGGAAATAGTTATTCTTGGAGTACAATTAAAAAAATCATGTGCATGGAGTCTAGAAAAAGCATCTAACAATCAAGTGGAATGGTATGCTTTATGGCAAGGCTTAAACCTATCCCATAACCTTTGAACATAGAAACAAATCATCATAATATGGAATTCCAATAGTGTTATTCACCATTTGAATCTAAACATGACTCCTTCAAACATAGGACTACTTTAAATCCATAAAAGGATCTCCCATTGGCTATTATCATTATCGAATTATAAATCACTTCCTAGGGAGGTTTAAAACCTAAGGTAGTGTTGATGCCTCGAAAATCGTTGCAACAACATTGGGGAAAACCACCCGGTCTGGACCTTAATGCATCTCCTTTTCCGTTTGGTATGGTGGCTCCAACTGGAGATAATGGGACCAGTTTCCCAATGATGAAAAAAGGGGATGGATGAGTGATTGTTTTTCTAATAAAATGGTAATGGATGAATGATTTAATCTAAAAAGCGAAAATACGAATAACTATTCTATCCCGGGAAATTTCTATTCTTAAGTGCAACGTTTGATAATCTCTATTCACAAATAAGCTTATATATGACTTTATTTGATAAACAAAGACATTCATTCATATAATAATTGCTTTGTTCAAATAGTTGAACAAAGTAATCAATAAAACATTGTTACACTTATCTTCTATATATCATTGATACCTATATGACTAAAAGAATAACATCCTTTAAACATCCAATAGTGAAAAATATAAAGAATTTTGTTGCAAAAGCATACATATATTCAATAATAGCAAGAGCAATCAAATAACAATTCACATAAAAAGAATGAATTCAGATCATAGATAGTAGTACCATATGTGTTGTAAATCATTCCCAATATCAATCGCAATTCGAATTCCTTCTTTCAACTCAGAGATACTTTCATATAAAGGCAATAGTGCACATCCACATAAAAGCTTCGTTGTTAAAATTTGGAATAATTGGCCCAGTCTTTATAAAAAATATACCAGAAGTACAGTAGTACAACTTCCAGGTTTGAGTCTTATACAAACACTGAGGACCCTTTCTAAATGCATGAAAGAGTCTATAAATACTTAATTAAACTAACTAACTACAAAAATAAAATGCTATTTAATTGGTACAACTGGATCTTGAAAATCTTCTCCACAGCAAGTTTGTTGGTAGTCGGCAGCATGATTCATCGCTCTGGTTGTTTTCCTTATGATATGAGTTGGAAGATTGCAAGCATCGGTTCCAATTCTGGAGGGAGGCTGAGACGAGAATGGAGCTAAGCCGAGTATGTGGCATCGTGTATATCGGGAATGATACAACCGATTACATCTGTTAGACACTTGAGGGCAACTCTCTGGCTGTACGGTTTTACTAGGAACAACCAATAGGTGTCCCAAGTTAAACTTTGAATACCTGCAATTAACCTTCCATTCTTTTCCAACTCTTGATTACATGCTTGCTCCAATGTTTTAGCTGATAGCAATTTACCTGGTGTACATTGTGAAATCATATTAGATAAAAGAGAGTGTTATTGATTAATTCAATCAAGTTACTTATGGATAATTTACATCTAGAAACTTCTCTCTCTGCCTTCATCAACTGGGAGTACCATTCTAAGAATAGGATTTCCTTATGTGATTCTAGGATTTTGGGTAGATTTGTTGCCTGTCCTTCACTGGTGTCTTGCCAAGTAAGAAAATCTGTTAAGGTCTCGTCGGCCTGCTCTAAATCCTATCTAGCATCAACTGATTTATCGATTATTGATGTTTCTATATCACAAAGGGGCTCAACCTGAGAAATATTATGACACAACAATCTTATCTGTGTCACCAATGCCTTATTAATCTGTAGTGCCTCTGTTCTGAAATCGGCATGTTGTGGAAGACTCTTAAACTTTTCTATTTGAAGTGATAGCTGAGCAATTTGCTCATATTTCGTTTCGCCATTAGTTCATTCATCGTCTTCAATTTTTCCAATGATTCTGATAATTCTTTCTGCCTTTGAATCACGCCTGAATCTACTCTCTGTTTTTCTTCAAGTAACTTTTTATTCAGTTTATTATTTAATTGTTGTTGTGTTGACAATTGTTGTTCTAATTGTTCAACTTTCTGTTGTGCCTCCAACAGCTGCGTTTGCAACAAAATAATTGCCTGGTCCTTTTCTTTTAATAGATTACTCACTTCAGATGCCTTGTACATGGTGGCCGCCGAATAGGCTCCGACATACTGGGAAAGCTTCGTTAGGTCATCGGAAGGATCAAACTCCTCTTTCCAAACTATGTTGGTTGTCTCTATTTGTTCTGGGAACAGGGAAGGTTGATCAAGCCTTCTCCTTTTCCGTTGTCGCTTTACTACGGCCCTGTGTTTTGGGCTGTAAAAGACATCTAATAGAGGTATATCCTCCACCTGCAAAATGATTTGATCTGAGGGACGTTTTGGAATTATTTCTAAGTCTGTACTAGGAGGTAGGTCGTTGGCTCCCTCACTTGGAACCTTTGTTGATGCTGTATCCTGTGTATCTGTTGCTTTGGGCGTATCGGCACCTTTTGGACCTTCCAGATTGCTTATGATGGAGTCAAATTGCTGCCATTCTTGGAGCAATTTTGGATCAATCTGGGTATCCACATTGACATCCTCGTTGCCCTTATCTTGCTCCTTTTTCTGCTCTTCCTCCTGTATTTTCTCCTACTCTTTCCTTTGTGTTTCCTCCTGCTCTTTCCACTGTACTTCCTCAAGAATCTTTGATGTAGCAGGAGGTTTGTCGGTGAGTCGTTGTTCAGGCTCACTTGATTGTGTCGTCGAGCCAGTAGCTAGTAAATCCAGAGGCAGAGTTTGAAACCTCTGCTCTTCTAGTTTATTGAATTCTACTAACCCTTTGTCGTTATATCTCATTTTAGCTAGTGTTTGGACCTAAAATAATGACTCTGCCGAAGAAAATAAGTCATCAAAATCATCTTCTTTATGATCAAACTTTGTGAGTGTTTCCTGTTCAAGTACATTATCGACGATTTTCCTTGGGTCAAATCGCCTATTAGGAATGGTGGCGAGATTTAGCATATTTATCATTTTTTCTTCCTTCTCTGCATGCTTATAGTCATGCAGAGTGTAAACACCACACCTTAGAGGAAAAGGAGGCCAAACCTGCTTCTTTGAAGTCCTCAAAGTCTTGGTTGCTCCTGTGGACGTAATCTGATAGGCTAATTCTCTAGCCAATAGCTTGTCGGGTATGTACAAGGGAAGGACATGAGGCCTGGCAAGGCTGCCGAAAAATCTTATGTGTGTGAATTTATCCTCTCTGAACCAGTTTCTTAGAGCGGTTAGGTCAATCTCTACTTGTGAGGAAATATTCAAAGCAGGCTTGTCAAAAATGGCATAGTAAATGGGCAACATAAAACCATTACAAACTTGATACAAGTGGTCCTTATAATGAGCTTTCCATAGCTTCTAGTGATAAATGTGAATTAGCATGGGGTCTTGTGGAGTCCATCTCCACCCCAGCACAAGAAATTTAGAGTTGAAACAAAGAGTATCTAAAATATAGGCACTATAATAAAACGGAGGAATAGACCTATCAGTGATGTGAGTTTTATTTCTAAATTCAAGGATAGCAGTGGCTAACTTATCAGATAATATATTTCCCCAATCCATTATCTCACTATTGACTGTCGCTTCCATTAAAGGAACCATTTCAATTGAGAATTTAGAGGAATCATGTAATCCCCAAATCCTACACCTCATTTCCCAGGCGTAACAATAAGGAGAACATAATGAATCGACATAGTACTTACCCGAGGATTCATGCTTGTGTCTTGTGGGGTTCTGTCTCCATTCCCGAATAGGTGTTGATTCAATTTCATTCTCATCCCTGAACTTCTCCAAAAATGCTTTGTTGTATTTCTTCTGTGGTTCAGGCAAGTGGTACATTTTCCTCAAATCATTAGGTTTAAACGAGCCGAAGACTCTCCCGTCGATTGTGCAGAATGTTCTATTTGTAACAGGGATTTCCTCAACTGCCCACCTCACTACATCTGTATACGGAAGAATTTTCTCTCGAGCTGTTATTCGGTGTAGGTAGGAATTGGTTAAATCCTTTAGGGTAGCCTCTGACTTTCTGGTTGAATCTGCAGTAGCTCGCACTGATACCGTTTCAGGCTCTTCAGCTTCAACTAGATTATAGATGCTTTTCCAGCTAGTATTGCCGATGCCAAAACAGGTAGTGTCTGACATCAATCCTTTCTTACTTGGTCCTAGATCAGCGGTAGATTGTCCTATTACTACGGGAGCTGAAGCTGCGGAAAATCTCTTGGATTTCTTCCCCATTTGGCTTGAATTTGTTACTTCAACGGAGCTCTCCGCAGGAGATAAAATGAACATAATACAGAGAACAGGTGGTGCAAGCCAAATATGAAAGAGTTATATCAATTAACGAATAATGAAGGATTAAATAATACTGCCGTGGATACAATCTCTGAGGAGATCTCAGCATAACTGCTCCATTAATCGGCCACTTTAACCTGTCAATCATTTAAATGTCCATCATATCATTTATTCGCCGAATAATTCTTTCAAGCGTGGCTTTGATTTTTGGCGGATAATCATAAGTGAATCGCTATTGGGAATGGGAATGCTTTTATTAATAATAATCTAACATGATATATCCAAGCCTTTTTTATCTTTTTTGAAATTCGTGCTTAGCTTTATCGCAATCAGAATCAGAGAAATGCATGAGTGGTATATTATGTGTCATTGCAAAATCCCTGATCCCCGATGGCGATACAGCTTATTCGCATCGTGAGTTTTAAAAGGTGTCTTTAACGTGTGTGCGCTACAATCCCCAATTGCCCATAGTGATATCGCATCAAAGAAAAGGGAGAGGGCCTTTTGTTACACTTGCTTGCCTTTCCCGATATCCGATAGTTATTCACTTTTTGGATCGGGGTAAACCAATGGGCCTTTTCGTTATGCATCCCTTGTTGTTGCGATATGCGATCTTGCGATCGCTTTATCGCAATAATAAAGAATTATATATTTATTTTATAAGACCGATTTATGTTTATTCAAAAGGTTTATAATGTATTGCTTCTTTTGAACCTTTTGATGAAGAATGAGTTGATACCAATTTTATTCATAAATCTAAAAAGGACCCATTTCATATTATAGTTAAAGATAAAATTTTATGAAATGGGGGGTTGTTGTACAGCACAACGATTGGTGATTCACTGGGAGAAACAGTTATCTCTAAAAAATGTTGCAATACTTAAACTTTCTTTATATAGAAATCTAACAAAAGAGGAAAATTCTAATATAACTAGGTATACATAAATTCTGAATCTAATAAGAGTTATTTTTGCTAGTTCCTTCTCTTGTTAAAATTAAATACATTCCAAGTTTTAAATTAGCCTTTATTGGTTGATAATGATAGAGCAAAGAACCTTTCCAATTTAGCTTTTTAATGACTCCTTTGTCATAAGTAGAGCCTCTGCTACCAGCAAACGTTCATAGTCTCGAGAGGGATACCTTTTAACCATTTGATTGTCCATTATCCCATCCATTTCAGTGTATAATTAAAAGAATGAATCCAAAAATATGCCTTCATATTTTGTATTTCTTTTTATTATTTTGCAAGATAAAAAACCATTGTCCTGGTTTGGTGGCCAGCTGTTTGACAATGCCATTCACTAGTTGTAATCTAACTGAACAAGCTGGCTCGTGATGAGACCCCTTGTCTTATGATTATAAGCCATTACCATGTTTTGGTATGCAGTATTGATAATGCCAGTTAAACTATTCCCCAATGATCATGGTAAGCAGGCTTGTAATAAGACCCCTTATTTTTTATATCAAATATAATTTAGAATTACACTCTGAGTAATCATAAACTTTGATGAATGGGATGGACAATTTTCTCCTTAAGAGAGCATGGATGACAGAGTAAGAGTTGAAGATGCTAAGATTGAATCAGTTTCTGTTTTGATATTGATAACCGTTTTTTTTTCCATTTGAAAACATTAAAATGATTTAGAGTACTTCTAAATCTCGAGAAGATTTCACAAAAAATAAATGGGGTTTCAGAATCTAAACATACCTAATTTCCTAGAAATTTTCCTTTTGTTTAAGGTTTCCATTTTAAAAGTAAATATTAAAACTCTTTCTTTTGACCAACTTTTTCAATATAGCAAAGGCCAATGGGAGATATCTTACAACTTTATTTCTTAATAATCCTAAAAACTATGAACATTCTGCTGAAAATTGAATATTTACAAAAGGAGAAGGGGTTACCTCCTCAATTGAAGAATTTCTTCAAGATAAGGCCATTAACAGGAAGAGAATCCCTCTTACCTGATAGATCTTGCAATATGAAAGTAGAATGGCCTATCTTCTCGTTAATCTGAAATGGTCCAAGCCACATTTTCTGGAACTTAGTGTGTTTTCCTTTATCCTCATGGGCTTTGTCCCATTTAGAACTAGATCACCAACTTGTAATTGTTTTGAACTGGATGAAGTTGAATCAAAATATGACTTGATAATTTGCTGATGTTTTGCATGAATAATTTTGGCCTTTTCTCTTTCTTCTTCTAATTTTAAGATTTGATCATCTCTTAGTTGAATAGAAGATGGGGGACTTTATTCAATAAACTGTACTAGGGCTAGAGAAGGAAGCAATAAATTGGTTGGTAGAACTGCTTCTCTCCCATATACAAGATTAAATGGAGAAGTACCTATGGAAGCCTTATGTGTTATTCTGTCAGCCCATAATGCAAATATCAAAGATTTATGCCAGTTTTTATGATTATGCTAAATAGTTCGCTTAATGATTTTAATGAGATTTTTATTGGTGGATTCCACTAAACCATTACCTTAGGGATAGTAATTCGCAAAATATTTCAATTTAAACCCTCTTTTAATAGCAAACTCAAACATAGAATTTCAAGAGAAATAAGATGCATTATCGAAAACAAGAGCGGGACACCAAACCTGGTAATAATGAATTGATCTATGAATTCTATAATTGCCTCAGAGTTTGTTGTCTTCAGAGGAATTGCTTCAACCCACTTAGTAAAGTAATCAGTAGAAGTAAGGATATACTTATGTTGTTTGGATGACTATGGAGTGATTTCCCCAATGATATCCAATCCCCATTGCTCGAAAGGTTGTTCAATGTTGACTGGTTGCAAAGGGAAAGCTGGTTTTCTTTGTATTCCACTGGAGATTTGACAACTTCGACATTTCCTTACGTATTCATGAGTATCTCTAAATAGGGTGGGCCAATAATATCCAACATGAATGATTTTGTGGGCTCTTGTATCAGCTCCAAAATGTCTTCCTGCTGGTCCGTCATGTAGCTCCTGCAAAACTTTTTGCACTTCAGGTTTTTCTAGGCATCTTAATAAAATTGAATCATAATTTCAGCTAAAAAGTACATCATCTACAATTATGAAGTTTTTTGTTTTTAATCTAATGGCACGTTTGTTTTTATAGGAAAGATTAGGAGATGCATATCCATTTTTTAAATAGAAGATCAAATCTGCATATTGTGACTCAGGATCAGTGATACTTATCTGATTGATTTCTTCGGTGTGTTCTGTACCCTCTGATTCTTGAATATTGGATGCTCCTGCTAATAACCTGCAAAAATCTTGGCCTCTGACAATCTTTGCTAGCTTGATTTCCAAGTCATATTCTTGCAATGCTGTGACCCAATTTTCCCTTTTTTCTCCTAATTCCCTTTGGATTAGTAATTGTCTTATTGCTGAAAAAGGAACTATAACTTTTGTATGAGCTTTTAAAAAGAAGGGTCTGTAGTGTTTGACAGCTTTGTACACAGCAAAGGCTTGCTTTTCAACTTCTGAATAATTAAGTTCAGCACCTTGAAGATTCGAACTATAAAATGAAATTGGTGCCTCCAAGTTTTGATCATTAATCTGAGTCAGCGCTGCTGCATAAGACAAAGTGGATGCGAGAGTATACAGTATGAAATGATTTGAAAAATTGGGAGTGCTTAAAGAAGGGGCATTAATTATTGATTGTTTGATAGAGTCAAATGCCTCTTTTTCTACAGATCCCCATCTAAACACCGAATTTTTCTTAATCATTGTTTGCAATGGTAAAATAATCTGGGAAAAATCTGGAACAAATCTTTTGACAAAGTTAATTTGACCTAAAAATGACTGCATGTATTTTTTGTTATGAGGGAATGGAATATCAGAAATCTCTTTAATTCTCTCCGGATCAATATAAATACCATCTTTGGAAACAATGAAGCCCAAGAGATTTCCTTGATTAAGAGAAAAGAAGGATTTTTTGGGATTGAGTGAGATACCATACCTTCTGCAGCGTTCAAAGATTTGATTTAAATCATGTAAATGATTAGACCTTTTCTTGGAAAATACAGTGATATCATCTAAATAGACAACTACTGTTTTATTGATCAATCCTTTGAATGCTATATCCATTTCTCTTTGGAATGTAGCTCCTGCATTGATAAGTCCAAAAGGCATTTTTTGGTAAGCATAAGTTCCCCATTTAGTTTTGAAGGTAGTTTTAAGCCTGTCATCAGGATGGACCAAAATTTAGTTATATCCTAAAAAACCATCTTAAAAGGACATTAACTCAGAACCAGCTACTGAATGGAGTATCTGCTCCATGGTAGGTAATGGGAAATTATCTTTTTGGCTTGCTTTATTAAGATTTCTGAAATCTATGCAAATCTGGATGTCGCCATTTTTCTTTCTAACAGGCACCATATTGGAGATCCAGTTTGAATGCCGGACATGAAAAATGATCTTATCCTTCAAGAGTTTATTTAGTTCGGATTTTATTTGAGTCTCTAAGTTAGGATGAATTTTCCTTAACTTCTGTTGGACGGGTTTTTGTTCAGAAAGCATTGGAATGGTATGTTGAATGATTGATGCATCGTATGTTTTTAAATCATCATATTTCCAAGCGAAGACATGTTTATTTTTTCTTAATAACCTAATGAATGTTGTTCTTTCTTCCATAGAAAGTCCTATTCCCGAATTGATTTTTTGAGGGTTTTCCTCAATACCTATATTTATCAACTCAAATCTTAAAGTGGAACTTTGGAGCTTTGAATTGGTTACCTGTTTAAACCTGTCTTTAATATCGTAGAGATCCTCTAGTTTAACCAGTGGTTTCGATATTGAGTTCTCGTCCTGCTTTTCCTTTATTTGAAGGTCATGATCACTTTCATCAATGATTTGATCATCGTAGGACTTGTTGGAAGTCAAGAAATTTAAAATGTCTTCGTCATGGTTGAACACTCGCCAATTGGTGACATTGTCAGGGATTGATGGTCTAAAAATTAACTCTACTGAAAATCTGTCTAGGCTATATTCTTCGGAAGGTAGGATTTTAGAAGCAACATTGGCTAGCAAGTCTGCTGCTGCATTCTGGGATCTAAGGATAGGAGAAATATTGAATGCTAAAAATTAAGATATAAGTTCCTGGACCAAAGACTGACAGTGCTTGAGGTGACTAGAAAGACAGTGAATTGTATTTCTAACTTGTTTTATGACAATCTCTGAATCACCAAACACTTTCAAATATTGAACTTTAAGACCAATAGCTTTATATAGTCCTTGAACTAAGGCCTCATACTCAACTGTATTATTCGTGCATTCAAATTCCAACCTACATGACAACATAGTTTTTTCTCCTTCAGGGCTAACTAAAATACACCCTGCTCCTGCACCTTCATTGGATTTAGATCCATCAAGGTATAGTCACCAAAATAAAGAATTATCAACAATTTTATTTACAGTTTTCTCAGCAATATTGACACATCTTGATCTATCGGTTTGTGAAAAATTTTCGATTTGGGATGTGAAATTATTCACTGAGAAAGGAGATGGTTGGGCAGTGTAATTGGCAAAGAATGATTCGGAAGAGTAATTCCCCAAAATATTGTTATTAAATGCTATTGGTTGATTCTCCTGTTCAAATTCAATGATAGTATGGGTCATATGTTTCTCCCGATCGATTTTGATTTGATTTGGCTTTCCTTTATAGGGTAGCCACATATGGGAATCGGTAGAAATATAACCGTGGAGTTTCTCAGACCAATCCCTACTCAAGATTAAACCATAAAATTCAGGTATATCGACAATTAAAATATCAATTCTCTGAACCACTCGTGGATCAACTGATAACCTGATAGTTACAGAGTTGATTTCCCCTAAAACCTGGACCTTGGTTCTATCCAACTACACAATATGAATTGCAGACTTTTGGGGTTCAATGTTCAATTTGGAACAAACTGAAGCTAGCATTATATTAGAGGATGCCCCTGAGTCAATCAAACAGTTGTGTAGGTTTCGATTATAGATCTCATAGGTCAAGAGGAAAGGGGGAGTATGGGAATTTGATCTATCTCCGATTAAAACTGTATCAGTAACTTCAATTCTACCAGAAGGCGGTTGAGCTGAATCGTTTGCAGCTTTAGCACTAGGAAGAGGTGAAGAAGGTACTGCATTTAGTTCCTTAAGAAGCAATTTCTGTTGATGTTTGAGTTTGCTAAGTTCAAACATAGTAATGTTTGCCTTTGTCTTCTTCATATCATCAATAATATTGTAATCCATTGAATCCAATACTACCAACGTCTTAGATCTTGAAGGTATATTTGAGGATGATGGTTGATTTTGGGGTGTTGTTGCCACCGACTTCTTTGTGGGTACCTTTTCCTTTGTAGTAGTAGTACCTGTACTCCTTTTCTTTGAAATTGCTTGAACAGGTTCAGGAGTACCTTTACTCCTGGTAGTCACAGGGAAAGCTTCTTGTTCATTTTCTGTGTCAGAGTTGGGTAATATGAAGTCCCACATTCCATGGCATTTGACAACCTCCTCTTCTTCGGGTTCATCGGATGGTGAAACTATTTCATCTTCTTCTTCCTGTTCAGGATCTGAGTCTGCATTAGATATAAAATTTGGTGGTTTTGACTCAAGTTTCTTAAAATTCCTAAATGGCTTCTTTGTTGAAGTTTCTGCTACTTGTTTTTTGATTTCAACCATTTCATTTGACATTGTTTTGAGGACCTTTTGTAGACCCTCCATATCATATGGATCTTTAGAGGTTTTCTTTTTTGAATCATCTTTAAAAGAAACTTTTTTGGATTTCCTATCTTCAAGAGCAGCTTTCTTTTCTAAAGAAATAATGTGTTCCTCTACAACAAGCGCTTCTTTCATGTTTTCGGCTAAAGTTGGTTTTGTAGCTCTATCTACAAAAATGGCTATATTTGAAGGTAGGGCTGTTATATACCACTCACTTCTGATTTGCTCACTTGGCTTGGAGTCGGTCGGAATCTTATTCAAGAGTTTATTGAATCGGGAGTTAAATTCCTTGATAGGTTCTCTAGATTCAATCCTTAGATTCAAAAGATCATTAATTAGTGTCGCTAAAGATCTATCATCACCATACTTAGTGAGAAACTGCTCTTGAAAGATGTTCCAGCTGGTAATGGATCCAGAGGGTAGGGAAAAGTACCAAGACCCAGTTGATCCTTGTAAAGTGTAGGGGAAAAGCCTAACGACAACATCTTCTTCTGTTACTCCTTTTAGATTAACTGATAACATGAAATTGTTAATATGTTCTTCGGCTAATGTTCCAGCATCTGGATTAAATTTTGGTAACCATTTCTGAGGATAATCAGGTAATGGATGTAATGGTGTAGGCATAGTGACCGCACCAGGGCTATTCCATGGATTCTGAGCCATATTAGAACTAATAACAATTGCCGATGAAATTCCAGGTGTTTGGGGAGGAGTTGGTATTGAATATTGAATAGGTTGTGATGTTGAAGTTGGTGATCCCTGCTGAATAACAATATGTAATGGGGGAGTGGATGTTTGATTTCGCACTGGAGAAGATGAAATGGAAGATGATGAAGAAAAGGTCTCACTGTCAGATCCTTCAGTGTTCTTTTTAGCCTTTTTCCTTTTCGGTAAAGGCAACTCAGTAGGTTCAATACCGAGTTTTCTGCTTTGAAGTCTGGTGAGAGGGTGAGGTAGATTGAATTGCGAAGTCTCACTGCCTTGAGATACTTCAGATTTCTGTGGTGATATCGAAAAGCCTTGAAGTTTCTGGATGAGAGACTGAACTTCAGGAGACTCAGGACTTAATCGTTCTGAAGTATGATGGGATTGAGCAGTGCTAGTTGATTCCTCTTCTTCTCGTTTGGACACTGGTGTTCCAAAATGCAAACGGGAGGTACGAGGTGAGGTGGAGGGAGATTTACTCTTAGAATGGTCAATAGATTTTGATTTACTCGCCATTCATAGTTCATGCCCTCCTTCTAGCGCCAAAAATGTTGATGCCTCAAAAATCGTTGCAACAACATCTGGGAAAACCACCCAATCCAGACCTTAATGCAGCTCCTTTTCCGTTTAGTGTGGTGGCTTCGATTGGAGATAATGGGACCAGTTTCCCAGTGATGAATAAAAAGGGGATGGATGAGTGATTGGTTTTCTAATAAAATGGTAATGGATGAATGATTTAATCTAAAAAGAAAAAATATGAATAACTATTCTATCCCAGGAATTTCTATTTCTAAGTGCAACGTTTGATAATCTCGATTCACAAATAAGCATATAGATGACTCTATTTGATAAACAAAGACATTTATTCATATAATAATTGCTTTGTTCAAATAGTTGAACAAAGTAATTAATAAAACATTGTTACACTTATCTTCTATATATTACTGATACATGTATGACTAAAAGAATAGCATCCTTTAAACATTCAATAGTGAAAAATATAAAGAATACTGTTGAAAACACATACACATATTCAATAATAGCAAGAGTAATCAAATAAAAATTCACATAAAAGAATGAATTCAGATCATAGATAGTAGTACCATATGTGCTGTAAATCATTCCCAATATCAATCGCAATTCGAATTCCTTCTTTCAATTTAGAGATACTTTCATATCAAGGAAATAGTGCACATCCACATAAAATATTCTTCGTTAAAATTTGAAATAACGACCCAGTTATAAAAAATATACCGGAAGTACAATAGTGCAATTTCCAGGTTTTAGTCTTATACAAAAACTAAGGACCCTTTCTAAATGCATGAAAGGGTCTATAAATACTTAATTAAACTAACTAATTACAAAAATAAAATGCTATTTAATTGGTACAACTGGATCTTGAATATCTTCTCCACAACAACTTTGTTGGTAGTCGGCAACATGATTCATCAATTTGGCTGTTTTCCCTTTGATCTGAGTTGGCAGATTGCAAGCATCTGTTCCAATTCTGGAGGGCGACTGAGACGAGAATGGAGCTGAGCCGAGTATGTGGCATCGTGTATATCAGGAATGATACAACTGATTGCATCTGTTAGACACTTGAGGGCGGCTCTCTGACTATATGGTTTTACTAGGAACAACCAATAGGTGTCCCAAGTTAAACTTTGAATACCTGCGATTAACCTTCCATTCTTTTCTAGCTCCTGATTACATGCTTGCTCCAATGTTTTAGCTAATAGCAATTTACCTGGGGTACATTGTGAAATCATATTAGATAAATAGAGAGTGTTATTGATTAATTCAATCAAGTTATTTGTAGATAATCTACATCTTGAAACTTCTCTCTCTGCCTTCATCAACTGAGACTGCCATTCTAGGAATAAGATTTCCTTATGTGATTCTAGGATTTTGGGTAGATTTGCTACCTGTCCCTCACTGGTGTCTTTCCAAGTAAGAAAATCTGTCAAGGTCTCGTCGGTCTGCTCTAAATACGGTCTAACATCAACTGATTTATCGATTATCGATGCTATTATATCACAAAGGGGCTCAACCTGAGAAATATTATGACACAACAGTCTTATCTGTGTCACCACTGCCTTATTAATCTGCAGTGCTTCTGTTCTGAAATTGGCAGGTTGTGGAAGACTCTTGAAATTCTGTATTTGAAGTGATAGCTGTGCAATTTGCTCATCTTTCATTTTCACCATTAGTTCATTCATCGTCTTCAATTTTGCTAATGCTTCTGATAATTCTTTCTGCTTTTGAATCGTGCTTGAGTCTACTATCTGTTTTTCTTCAAGTAACTGCTTATTCAGTTGATTATTTAATTGTTGTTCTGCTGACAATTGCTGTTCCAATTGTTCAACTTTCTGTTGTGCTTCCAACAGCTGTGTTTGCAACAAAATAATTGCTTAGTCTTTTTCTTTTAGTAGATTACTCACTTCCGATGCCTTGTCCATGGTGGCCGCCGAATAGGCTCCGGCATGGGAAAGCTTCGTTAGGTCATCAGAAGGATCAAACTCCTCTTTCCAAACTACATTGGTTGTCTCTGTTTGTTCTGGAAACAGGGAAGGTTGATCACAACTTCTCCTTTTCCGCTGTCGCTTCACTACAGCCCTGTGTTTTGGACTGTAAAAGACATCTAATGGAGGTATATCCTCCACTTGCAAAATGATTTGATCCGAGGGATCCTTTGGAATTATTTCTAAGTCTTTACTAGGGGGTAGGCCGCTGGTTCCTTCACATGGAACCTTTGTTGACGTTGTATCTTGTGTATCTGTTGCTTTGGGTGTATCGTCACCTTTTGGATCTTCCAGATTGCTTATGATGGAGTCAAATTGCTGCCATTCTTGGAGCAATTTCGAATCAATTTGGGTATCCACATTGACATTCTCGCTGCCCTTATCTTGCTCATTTTTCTGCTCTTCCTCCTGTATTTCCTCCTGCTCTTTCCTCTGTACTTCCTCCTACTATTTCCTCTGTACTTCCTCCTGATCTTTCTCTTTATCTGTCTCAAGAATCTTTGATGTAGCAGGAGGTTTGTCGATGAGTTGTTGTTCAAGCTCGCTTGATTGTGTCATAGGGGCAGTAGCTAGTAAATCCAGAGGCAGAGTTTGAAACCTCTGCTCTCTGAGTTTATTGAATTCTACTAACCCTTCATCGTTATATCTCATTTTAGTGAGTGCTTGAACCTGAAATAATGACTCCGCCGAAGAAAATAAGTCATCAAAATCATCTTCCTTATGATCAAACTTTGTGAGTTTAGCCTGTTCAAGCACATTGTAGACGACTTTTCTTGGGTCAAATCGCCTATTAGGAATGGTGGCGAGATTTAGCATATTTATCTTTTCTGCTTCCTTCTCTGCATGCTTATAGTCATGTAGAGTTTAAACACCACACCTTAGAGGAAAAGGAGGCCAAACCTGCTTCTTTGAAGTCCTCAGAGTCTTGGTTGCTCCTGCGGACGTAATCTGATAGGTTAATTCTCTAGCCAATAGCTTGTTGAGTATGTACAAGGGAAGGACGTGAGGCCTGGAAAGGCTGCTGAAAACTCTTATGTATGTGAATTTATCCTCTCCGAACCAGTTTCCTAGAGCAGTTAGGTCAATCTATGCTTGTGAAGAAATCTTCGGAGCAGGCTTGTCGAAAATGGCATAGTAAATGGGCAACATAAAACCATTACAAACTTGATACAGGTGGTCCTTATAATGTGCTTTCCACAGCTTCTGGTGATAAATGTGAATCAGCATGGGGTCTTGTGGAGTCCATCTCCACCCCAACACAGGAAATTCAGAGTTGAAACAAAGAGTATCTAAAATATAGACACTAAAATAAAAAGGAAGAATAGACCTATCGGTGACGCGAGTTTTATTTCTAAACTCAAGAATAGTAGTGGCTAACTTATTAGATAATATATTTCCCCAATCCATTATCTCACTATTAACTGCCGCTTCCATTAAAGGAACCATTTCAATTGAGAATTTTGTGGAATCATGTAATCCCCAAATCCTACACATCATTGCCCCGGCGTAACAGTAAGGAGAACATAATGAATCGACAGAGTACTTACCCGAAGGTTCATGCTTGTGCCTTGCGGGGTTCTGTCTCCATTCCCGAATAGGTGCTGATTCAGTTTCATTCTCACTTCTGAACTTCTCCAGAAATGCTTTGTTGTATTTCTTCTGTGGTTTAGGCAAGTGGTACATTTTTCTCAAATCATTAGGTTGAAACGAGCCGAAGACTCTCCCGTCGACTGTGCAAAATGTTCTATTCGTAATAGGGATTTCCTCAACTGCCCACCACACTACATCTGTATACGGAAGAATTTTCTCTCGAGCTGCTATTCGGTGTAGATAGGAGTCGGCTAAATCCTTTAGGGTAGCTTCTGACTTTCTAGTTGAATCTGCAGTAGCTTGCACTGATACCGTTTCGGGCTCTTCAGCTTCAATTAGATTATAAATGCTTTGCCAGCTAGTGTTGCTGAGGCCAAGACAGATAGTGTCTGAAATCAATCCTTTCTTGCTTGGTCCTGGATCAATGGTAGATTGTCCTGTTACTGCGGGAGCTGAAGCTGCTGCAAATCTCTTGGATTTCTTCCCCATTTGGCTTGAATTTGTTGCTTCGGCGGAGCTCCGCACAAGAGATAAAATGAACGTAATACAGAGAATAGATGGTGCAAACCAAATATGAAAGAGTTATATCAATTAACGAATAATGAAGGATTAAAATAATACTGTCGCAGATACAATCTCTAAGGAGATCTTGGCATAACTACTTCATTAATTGGCCACTTTAACCTGTCAATCATTTAAATGTCCATCATACCATTTATTCGCCGAATAATTCATTCAAGCATGGCTTTGATTTTTGGCGGATAATTATAAGTGAATCGCTATCGGGAACGAGAAGGCTTTTAATAATAATCTAACATAATATACCCAAGCCTTTTCAATCTTTTTTGAAATTCGTGCTTAGCTTTATCGCAATTGGAATAAGAGAAATGCTTGAGTGGTAATATTTGTGTCATTGCAAAATCCCCGATCCCCGATGGAGATACAGCTTATTCGCATCGAGAGTTTTAAAAGGTGTCTTTAACGTATGTCCGCTACACTTCCCGATTGCCGATAGTGATATCGCATCAGAGAAAAGTGAGAGGGCCTTTTGTTGCACTTGCTTGCCTTTCCTGATATCCAATAGTTATTCACTTTTCGGATCGGGGTAAACCAATGGGTCCTTTCGTTATTCATCCCTTGTTGTTGCGATATGCGATATTGCGATCGCTTTATCGCAATAATAAATAATTATATATTTATTTTATAAGACTGATTTATGTTTATTCAAAAGGTTTATAATGTATTTTTTCTTTCAGACCTTTTGATGAAGGATGAGTTGATACCAATTTTATTCATAAATATAAAAAGGGACCCATTTCATATTATAGTTAAAGATAAAATTTTATGAAATGGGGGGTTGTTGTACAACACAACAGAGTGACAAAGAAGTCACCGACACCACTTTAGAGGCAGTTGTCGAATTACCCAAAGAAAAAAATCCTGCACCAAGTGTTAAGAAAGCGAAGAGGCCTAAAAATTAATGAATTCAGTGACGAGGCTCAAAGTTCTGAAAAGAAGAAGGTACATGTATAGGAAAAGGAAGCTACCGGGACCTTGTCATTGACAAAAGGAAAGAAGAGAAGGTTATTTGACGATAGTGAGCCATCAACACCCCTGCGTCAAACCACTAGAAGTATGCCAAAAGTGGTAATAACTATGCCCACTCCTCCTCTTCCAGCACATTTGATTGATATCTCTGCCTCTCCTGAAGGAGAACATGTACAAGGAGAGAAACTCAATGAAACAGAAGAACTTGTCACATAAACTTTGCAGGAATTAAGGAAATAAGTAGAAGCTAAGAGGAGATTGGCTAAACAAAAAACACCTGAGCATGATAGTTCAGTAGCTAGGCAACAGGTGATGGCCAAGATTGAAAAACTTCAGAAGAAATTTGAGAATCTAAAGGCAGAAGTGAAAGAGTACATGACACTAGATGACTATCTTAAGAAGGAAAACAAGCAACTTAACGAGAATAGCCAGAGGCTACTAGAGGAGTGTGATGAGGCCTCCACTAAGCTGAAGAAGGTTCTTCATCTTGTGCATTTTACTAGAGTCATTGGGAGGGGACTCTAGGAATAGGACTCAAGTGTGTAGGTCTTAGAACCAGATAACTGATACCTAGGAAAGGAAGGATTCATTTTTCGAAATTTTGAAGCTTGATCCTTTTTGCATGAGGGCATCCAACAACTTGATCATGGGGGAATGTTGGGTCTCCCTTTCAACACTTATAATGCCCTAATTAACCTCTTATCTTCACCCATTTTTCCTCAAATATATCTACTATTCGCTTATTTTCTCCAAGTATACGCCCTTTTAGCATTCTGATGTCTATATGAGGCAATCTATATCTCAAAAAGTAATTTCTATGTTTTCTTATAGTAAAAATATCATTATTTGATCTTTTACTCTCTAATTTCTCTGATTGGTTCACATAGATCTCTGGATTTCCTACTCTTCTAGACTTGTTCATCATTCTGGTAATCGGTCAATTCGGCATTCCAGTACTTGGCCAGTTCAACATTTCGGTACTCCGTGAGTTCAACATTTCGATACTCGGGCAGCTCAACGATCCGGTATTTCATCCAGTACTTGTTCAGAAACTCGACACTCATTAACCACATGTGCACCTATCCAGTACTCGACCAATAGTTTCGTTCTTAGCGACCGTGCTAACCACATGCATGTACTCATCCAACACTTAACCTGTAGCCCAAGATTTTGGCTAATGTGCTCATCACAACCATTCCACTGTTTGATTCTAGTACCAAATTGCTCCACTATTTGATTTTGGTACCAACTGCTCCAGTTGTTCTATCATTTAACTCTGGTACTCATATTCTCTATCAATTCTAGTAGTTGTATTCCATTGTTCTATTCTGGTATCAACATCTACTGTCTGATTCCGTACCAGACTTCATCTCTAGAATTAATGCTTTACCAAACGATCTACGATGGAACCAATAAGGTTTTGAAGACATCTCATTTACCTAGTTACTTGAGATCCACTTCCTCCTCACGCACTTTGTGTCATGAGGAGGAAGTTACAAATGTAATTTCAGTTTCATTATATAGATTGATGATTATCTCCTATACTTTGATTGTAACAACCCTCTTCTTTATAAAAGAGAGGTCTATCGAACGATCATGTTAAACATAATATTTTTCTTGAATGGTTAATAGTTAATCTCGTAGTCTTCAGAGACATCTGAGAAGGCATATTAGGTTGGAAAGAGAGCACTCTGAGATTTGTAATGTTGATATTGTAATCCTTCTTTTTCATTAATAATATGAGCAACAGTGGTTAAGATCAGTGTGTTATTTTACTTTTGAGCTCTGTAAGTCTTTAGCTTACCTTGGTATCTCGGTAAGGGCCCACTGAAGCCATCAAGGAAAGTTTTACTTTGTTTAAGTTATTAAATAGTTTAGTGTTTCCAGTTCTGTTTTATGAGTGATGCTTTCTTAGTTCAATTTGTATTTGAGTTATATATTTAATGATTGATTGTTTCCATTACAGGAAGAATAAAACTTGAGATCTCACCATTCACCTAGCCACTAGTGAAGACTCATATTTCTTGTACTGATTTTGATTGCCTTGTTTAAATGCATTGAATTGATTAAGAGTAATAGTCGCATGAAACAAAGTTATATCCATATTGTTATTTCATGAGCCGATAAATGGAGGAACTCATTACCTGATTTAAAATATTCAGTTTGTATTACTTGAGCATTGTGCGGATTTTCATTAATTGTGTGACGAAATGAATTACAGTTTGTAGAATGCAGTGTGTTCGGCACAAAATCTGCGTATCTTTTCCTCACATTTCCACCCATTCTTTCATCCTTTTTGCACTAATTAACATGCATTTATTATGATAAACCTATGAGGTAACCCTCCTTTCTTATGTCTTTTATAATATTTAATTGATGAAGTAAAGTCACGAGGGTTTTGCCTATGCGAAGTACTAAAACTTGTTATGTCCACAGATTCCGATGAACAGGCATCTCTTTCACAGCATGTAGCAGTAGTTTCGCGATTCATAGTAGCTGTTCAACAAATTTGAGACAACATAATCAACTCACAACTATTTTCAAACCTATTCTAGATCATTTTTGTTCTCGCTCTCTCAGCGACTAGTGTTGTTCTAAACTATTGTATATTTTGGGCATTTAGTTGCCAGGTTTTGGGGAAATATGTTATTACCCATGTATTGTCTAAAAGGGTTTTTATTCCTATGTGAAGCGTTAGCCGTGTAGAGATATGTATTGTAACAACTTCTTCACAGATTAATAAAATGAAAGCAATTTTGTTGCTCTATCTCTAGCTATAATTTAACGCAACCCTGATCAGAGAGCTCGGCCCGCTCTTCTGATCAGGTGTTGCATATTTTCTTTTATGTATGTTGTTTTACTTGTTGTGTTTATTTATTTATTATCGTTACAAATCTATATATAGAGTGTTGTGAATGCCTTTTAAGTTATGTGATTTAATTTCTGTTCCTGTTATAGCGATGTGTTGATTTCTTAACCACGAACCCTTGGTTGATGCAAAGTTGTAACCTTGCCCCTACATATACCTTGCACGTTACCTTGAAAGTTTTATGCACCCAGATTGATGAATTAATGTAGGACAGGGTTGAATATTTTATTCACACTTGGACACCAACATTTTGGCACCTTTGTCGGGGAGGCTAACAAGGTGCAAGACATGATCTGTATCAATCAAAAGATAAATCTCTCGTCCTAGGGAGGGAAGTGCTACCCTACTCGGAGTCCTGAGCATAGTGTTTTGATTTTTGTTGCTTTTATTGTTTTTGGGCTAAGTTGTCTTCTTCGGTTAGCTGTTTTCAATTTTTCTACATTATTAAAACCAATCTCTTGTCCTGGGGAGGGAATGCTCCTTCGACACCCTGCTCCAGGTCCCGAACTGTATATTTCCTTGTATGTGTGTTCTTTTCTTGTTTAGTTTCTTGTCCTAGGGAGGGAAGGGTCTTTTGACACCCTGCTCCAGGCCCTAAACCCTAGATCTCCTTTTTAGCCGTTTTCCTTTCTTGTTTTCTAAAATCGATCTCTTGTCCTGGGGAGGAAATGATCCTTTGACACCCTACTCGAGATCTTGAGCATAGTGATTTAATTTAGATATTTTCCTCTCACTGAATATCATGACAAAGATACTAATAAAAGGGGTAGAGGAAGGGCCCCAAAGAAGGGAGGACAATATTTGGGAAGGAACACTTATATCGAGCAAATCATCGCAAAAACTGAATCAGAGGCATCTTCTCGTGTTGCTGTAAGGCCAGGTATTCGAAGAAGATCTGAGGGACAACCTGTAGAATAGAAAGTGCTATCCACAATACCCCCTGTTGATTCAACACAACAAACCCTTCTAGTAGCAGAAGAGGTATACAGGAGTATACCTGATAAAGGAGTACCGCTGTTGGTAACATAGGGAGAAGAAGTTGCAAGCATAAGATCTAAGGGATCAACCCATTCCAGTAGGGAAGAATAAGTCGCGGAGAAGGGGTCTAAAAATCCAAGCCATTATAACAGAGAGGAAGAAGTTGTAGGGGTATTTTTGTCACCAAGGGATAAAGGGAGCACTGTTAAAGCAACTCAAACTCCTGTGATAAGAACCCTTCCACCACTTCCTCTAGAACCTGCCGAAATCCCCAGTGATTATTGGAGGATATTCATGGCACCTACAACCTCAACTATTGATTTCCCAATTGGGGATCTTGGGACTGGTTCACCAACGAAGCCCATTCCTTTAACAACTTTACCTAGCTTTCATGGGCTGACTTCGGAGGATCCCAACACATTCTTGTTTGAATTTGATATTGTATGTTAGGGATATGACTATATAACGGATGCTCAGAAATTGAAAATCTTCCCTACTACACTAAAAGGGACATCCCTGTGATGGTTTATGGGTCTAGGAGGAAAGACTATCACCACATGGAATGAGATGCAAACCTCTTTCCCAGAAAAGTACCATGACTATTGTAAATCTAGGGATATTAAGGAAGAATTTTTTAAGTCATGCGGAAAGAAGAAAATAACATGGAGGATTGTGTGGAATGGTTTAAGTACACACTACAAAGATTATGTCATTCTACCTTGGATAAGGACATTTTAAAAATTATCCTTCTTCAAGCCTTTCAAGAAGACTCTCTGGAGCTGTTAAACATAATGGAGAAGGGAAACATATCAAAGGAGGGCTTCGATACCATCTACGATTTGTGCATTCAGTGCTCGAGGGGAGTTGCAAGGAATAAACAGGGAATTCAGTCAACAAAAGTATCTGATGGAGTTGCCATGAAAGCAGAAATTGGAAATATGTTGGATAACTTGAGGATTGATATCCTGAGTACCTTGTCTGCACAAATAGACACACTCCCAATAAAACAAAAATAGATGGAATTGGAAAGGACTATGACCATATTTTGCCTAAAGTGAAGAAAGAATCATCCACAAAGAGAATGTCCATTGAACTCCGTGGAGGAATGTGCAATCTGTGAGCTGAATCATGCAACAAGTTCATGCCCCTCCTTTCCAGGATTGAAAGCGTCTTTCAAGGGATAGGTGAAGAGATGGAGCAGATGTACTTTATGGGATCCAAAAAGCCATGGCAACCTCGGCCACTAACTGGAAATCAAGGATGTTTCTAGATCCATCTCAGTATTTCAATAATTTTAATATGGGTTCTCAGTCCATGCCTTATCCACCTATGTGGCCCCAATATCAGCTTCCACCATGGCAGCAATGTGCTCCTCAAGCCAATTTGAGTTCTTCGTGGGCTTCAAACTGGCATGCACCCTCTCCTCCTCGGCAGTTTCGCTAGTCAATGCCACTACAAAAACTCCAGTTGCCCTCTAATATGCATCCTAATAATCAACCTATTTGTCCCCAGCTTCTTATCCAACCCAATCTGAACCCTAACAATAAGGGTGCTCAACAAGCTGACACCCTCAACCTATCTTCATACAACATCTCCACCACAGAGATTTATGAGATGAATTTGATATCTGGGTGGGTAGTTGATGCTCAACCCTCACTTGTTATCATTACACAAGTTGGCAATGAGGAAAAAGAATCATAAACAATTGAGGAGGAATCAAACCAAGTTAGTAAAAATCAGACACCTCCTCAGACGCTAATTACTCAAGAACACCAAGATGAACCACCCTATCCAGAAAGACTGACCTTGACTAAACATATCCCTCAAGATGGGTTTGACTTGTTAAGGGAGTTGCAAAATTTGTTTGTTAAGATTCACTTGTTACAAGCTATGAGGGACATACCTATATATGCAAAAAATCTCAAGGAATATTGTGCTAAGAAGCCTAAAAAGAAATCAAGGGACCCACTCACCATTCATGTGATGGGAAAGCTATCATATTTTATGATGGGAAAGGCCATGCCTATGAAATATGGGGATCACAAGAACCCAATCCTAACCATGCAAATTAATGGAGTAGAAATTCTGAATGTACTGGTAGATTTGGCCCTGCTATAAATGTCATTACCATTGAAACTATGCATGCACTAGGTCTTTGAAATCTGAAACATACACCTACTGTGTTACAGCTGGAAGATTGATCTACATTCAAGCTGGTAGGAAAGTTGGAAGATATCACAATCTCAGTCGATCAATGGCATTACCCTATGGATTTCCTAGTGCTGCAAATGCAGTCCCCAGCTGGTGGCCATCCCATGATTCTCGGAAGACCGTGGCTGGAAACCGCAGACGCTTATATTGGGTGTAATTCTGGGCACATGGTTATCTCAAATGGGTAGGTTACTAAAAATTTGGTGTTATACCCTCTTGCAAAACCTAGTCCATCAGTGAAGCCAGCTGGCCGCAAGAAACCTTTATTAGAGGAAGATTCAAAATCTGAAAATGAGGAATTAAGACCAGTCATTACTATTGGGTAGGCCCTTCAATTGAAAATAGTAATAGAATATGACACCATTACCACTTTCATTAGTGATCCCTGTTTTGTTTCATATTCAAATCAATGAATCCTGGAGTTTGTCTTGAGTTGTGAAATGTAGGAAAATATTAAAACAACAGATGGATTCGAAGAGCTATCTACAACTGTGTCCCATGAAAGAATTTTTGTGGAGTTAGAGTGAGGGAAGACCCTAAATATTAATCCAGATCTATCAAAATCCCATATGAAACAAATCCTGGATGTTCTTTGAAAACACAAAGAAGCCTTTTCCTGGGACTACATAGACATGAAAGGGATTCCTGCCAATTTATGTAGCCATCATATATACATCAAAGAGGATTGGCGTCCTGTGAGACAACCCCAGAGGAGGATGAACCCCGCTCTAAGAAAAATTGTGAAGGAAGAACTTCAAAAGCTACTGGATGTAGGATTTATTTACCCCATTTCTGACAGCCAATGGGTTTCTCCGTTGGTGATTGTCCCCAAGAAAAATGGTAAATGGCGGATATGTGTGGATTACAGAGAATTAAATAAGGAAACATAGAAAGACCATTTTCCATTACCATTCATTGATCAAGTCTTGGATACTTTGGTTGGGAAGAAGTTCTTCTCCTTCCTGAACGGATTTAGTGGGTACAACAAGATCCAGATAACTCCTGAAGATCATGGTAAAACCACTTTTACCTACCCTTAGGGAACCTTTGCATACCGGGTCGTTCCATTTGGTCTCTGTAATGTGCCTACAACGTTCCAAAGGGAAATTTTGGGGATTTTCTCTGATCTGGTAGATGAGGGTGTTGGGATTTATATGGACGATTTCACTCCATACGAGGACTCATTCAAAGAATGGTTGGAAAATTTGGAAAAATTTCTTGAAAGATGTAAACGGATGCATGTCTCTCTGAGTATAGTAAAATGCCACATGATGATGGAGGAAGGAATAGTCTTGGGGCATTTACTTTCAGCTGTTGGAATTCGAATGGATCCAACTAAGATAAAGGTAATATTTCACTTCCTGATACCTAAAACACCCACACTGGTATGTAGTTTTATTGGCTGTGTTGGTTATTACACGCGTTTTATAGAAAATTTTCCTAAAATAGCACATCCACTTTTTCAATTGCTGACAAAAGATGCATATTTTGTGTGGATAGATAACTGTGATGCAGCCTTTGTGAAGATCAAGGAACTTGTTTGTAGTGCTCTAATCCTTCGAGGGATGTACTGGACATTACCATTCCATATTCATGTTGATGCCTCTTAGATAGCAATTGGGGCAGTTTTGGGATAGCAAGTGGACAAGGTACCATATGCAGTTTACTATGTTAGTAAGAACTTGGCTCCTGCTAAGTTAAACTACACATTGACTAAAAAATAATTCCTTGTTGTCATCTACGCCATCAACAAGTTCTGGCATTATATTACCGGGTATCCCACCTTTGTACATACTGATCATGCAACAATCATGTATCTAATGAATAAACCCATTACTCCTAGTCGTATTACATGATGGCTTTTGTTACTTCAAGAATTTGAAATTACCATACTAGATAAACCAGGAAAGTACAATGTGGTTGATGATTTTCTATCTAGACTAGAAAATAATGCTGAAGGTACACCCATAGAAGATAGTTTTCCAGATGAGCATCTCTTTGCAGTTTCTGCTAACACTTCGTGGTATGCAAATATTGCTAACTATCTTGCTATAAAGAAGATACTTCGTCACTTGTCATACAGGGAACAATGGAAAAGTATTCATCATAGTACATGATATTCATGGATGACAGGGTACCTTTTTCGCACAAGGATTGATCAGAAAATTCAGTGTTGTGTATATGAGGACGACATCTATGAGATATTGAAGGCTGCCCATGATGGCCCTTGTGGAGGAAATTTTGCAGATAAAAGAACAAGCCACAAAGTGATGCAATTGGGATATTACTAGCCTTCTATCTTTCGTGATGCTCGAGACTATGTCTGAGGATGTTACAGTTGTCAATGCATGGCGTAGCCTGGAAAATCGGATGAGATGCCACTATAGCCCCAAGTAGTCCTTGAACCTTTTGAGAAGTGGGCAATTGATTTCATTGGACCTTTCAACCTACCTTCTCATCAAAAGGTTCACATTGTAGTCTACACTGATTATGTGACTAAGTGGGTGGAAGCCAGAGCGGTTACGAAAGCAACAGAACATGTGGTTGCATATTTTCTTTTTGAAGAGATTTTTGCTCGATATGGTATTCCAAGGGAGATTGTTTCAGATGGAGGGGCACAGTTCACATCCCACATGATAGCAAGGTTTATGCAAAAATATGGGGTTAAACATAGAGTGATAACTCCTTACCACCCCCAGGTGAATGGACAGGTAGAAAGTACAAACAAGGTATTGGAAAATATCTTGAAAAAACCCATAGCAAGACATTGCCGGGATTGGTCTCAGAAACTTCTAGAAGCTCTCTGGGCATATAGGAAAACATGGTAGAATACAACCGGGTTTTCACCATTTGAGTTAGTCTATGGGAAATCCCCCTTGTTTCCAGTTGAATTTGAGATCAACACACTTAGAACAACTTTGGAAGTAGGATTAGACTTATCAAAGGCCCAGAAACACCGGCTGGAACAACTCAATGAATTAGATGAAATCCATTCACTAGCTATCCAAAAAACTACTGTTATTCAACAGCAAGGAATGAAGTGGCATGATAAATTTATCAAGAACAAGGTGTTTCATACAGGAGATTGGGCATTGCTTTATGATTCCTGATTCAAAGATTTTAAAGGGAAGCTTCGCACTCGCTAGATGGGACCCTCTGAAGTGGATGATGTGTTTGAAAATGGAACAATCAGATTGGTTACAATAGATGAAACTCGTACTTCTTTCTTAGTAAATGGAGACCGTCTAAAAATATATCACCGCTCAACTTCTAAGGATGCCTTCATCAAACATCTCTCTAATAAATCTGGTTTGATGGTTTTTGGTGCAGAGAATGCTCTCTCTGCCATCTAAACAAAATAAAAAATAAAAATAATATTAATATTAATAATAATATGTTGTTACTACTAAATTGTTTGTCTTTTGTAGGGATAATGATCAAAATATGACAAGGAGGAGCTGAAAGAAAAATTTCCAAGTAATAATCGACGTTGTTACTTTGTCAGGGCTATTACTCTGCCATTGATGTTACTTCGTCGGTGCTATTACTCCATAAGTGCTATTACCATGAAATTTTTTCTAAGTGACAGATGGTGTTACTCCGTCGGTGTTGTTACTCCGCAAGTGTTGTTAGTCCACTAGTGTTGTTACTCCACCGATGTTGTTTCTCTGTCAGTGTTGTTACTCCGTTGGTGTTGTTACTTCGCCACTGCTGTTACTCCTTAAAAACTTTCTAAGTGATGGATGTTGTTACTCCGTCGATGTTGTTACTCCACCGGTGCTGTTACTCCACCGATGTTGTTACTCTGTCAGTGTTGTTACTCCGTTACTCCACCGATGTTGTTACTCTGTCAGTGTTGTTACTCCGTTACTCCACCACTATTGTTACTCCACTGTTGTTGTTACTCTGCCACTATTGTTACTTTGTCGGTGCTGTTACTCTGCCACTGTTGTTACGCCACTGGTTACTTTGTTGTTACTCCACAACCAAGTAGGTCGCCAAGTACGCCTCTGTTGACTTTTACGGGTTCAATTAAAATATCCATTAATGACACATATACATGCCGCGGACCGCCAAATTTAAGTTGGGGGGTTCCCGTCATGAATAAATGATGGCGTACTTAAAATACAATAATGATACATCATTACTAAGTTTGATGCGAACGGTAACCCAAAAATACCGTGATTTTGTAATAATGACCACGAAGCATTGGAATTTGAATTGTGTGTGCCAATAACCTATTGATCTTTTCCCAATGCATCGAAATTAATTACTGTAATTAATCCATTGCACTGCCATAATTCGCCATCATTCTTTGCGATTTCTTAAATCTACCGGCCATTTTCACTGTCCTTTTACCTCATGCCCCACCATGCTAAACCATTGCCGCTGTTAGTGTGGATTGCTACTACTCTCTTCCTAACAGTCGACTCTATCCACTGTGTTGTTACTATTTCTACAATGATGGGTGGGTTGGTTGTGTGTCATGAGGTGGAGGATATCACATTGGCCCACAACAATAAGGAAGCATGGCAGATCTTTGTTTATGTAGGTTGGGACGTTTATCTCGACAAGTTGTAAGGGTTCGATGAAGGAATTGAAGTAGAATTTTCACTTAACTTGGGTGAAGAAAGCTCACGGATTAGAGGGATAGAAATACCTGTCATAGAGGAATCCATCGCAGAAGTTAGTGGATTACCCCGACAAGGATAGAGCTGGTTTTCATAGAGAACCTTCCTCTTGGAGTTCCCAGAAGCATTCCTGCAAGTTGGTGAGAGCGTTGTTCAAAAATGTTGGGGGTATGATCGAAATTCATTACCACATCCATGGGGTGATGTAGCAAGTTTTGTAATGAAATACACAACTTTCAAAGGGAGGTACATCACTATATTCAAGTATCACTTCAGGGTGCTAGCTCGCCACCAATTTCGATAGTCGAAGGTCTTCTCGTTGAAAATGCCTTTCCTTTTGTCAAAAAGCCTCCAACTAATGGTGCAGTCTGCTCAGTGCTCGCGACTGCAGCAGTCATTACCAACCATGGGCTGGTTCGGCTATTGGTTATGCATGCACTAGCCCAGGTTCAAATTCCATGGGAAAAATTTCAGGAATAGACAAAAGAAGAGATAACAGCTATTATAGCTACTAGAGAAGAAGAGCCGAAAGGAATGGAGGAGGATCTAGCAGCAGAGGATGAATACATAGATCAAGAAGAGCCAGAAGAGATGGAAATGGAGGCTGAAGAATCAGAGCAAGGAAGGGAGCTTGAAGTGGAAGAAACAGTGGAGGATGTTACACAAGAACCAACCCTGACTATGGAGCCAATGGAAGAAGAGGTACAGGAGCAAAGAAGGTCAGAGATGGAAGCAATTGTCAATATCACAGTCGAAGCTGTACCACAAGAACCAACCTCAACTGTGGAGCTGATGGAAGAAATTGTCAGCACCACAGCCGAGGCTATTCCGTAAGAACCAGCCTCGACCGTGGGGCCAATGGAGGAAGACAGACCAGGGCAGATGAAACATAAGAATTTGTTAGTGCCACAGCTGAGGCTGTTCCACAAGAAGCAGCTTCGACTATGGGGCCAATGGAAGAATATGGACCATCGCAAGAGAGACCCGATGTAGAAGAGGCCATGGGGCCGACAGAGGAACGAATTATGGACACAATTGATGGGGTTGACACTGTGATACAAGAGTCCACCTTTATTAATGACGTGTTAGAAGAAGTAGTGCCATCGTCATCTACTCAGGAAATGTTGGATACGGGCAGTGGTGTCACTCAAGAAATACCACCAACCCATTCGCCTCTAGAAAATGTGGAAGAATTAAATCCTAAAGTTGACACTGTTCCATAAGAACTAGTGTCAACCACGGGACAGGAGGCTGCATAGGAGGAAGTCTCATGCCAGAGCGTAATTGTTGCCGATAAGGGAAAAGAGCTCGAAGTCACAGTCGAGACTGTTATAGACTAGACAGAAAACATTTTTTAGTTTTCTTCTTGTGCCTCCATTCTGAAAGGGCCGAGGGTGTCTCGTTCTCCTCGACGCTCAGAGGAGGAGATTGTTGTCCCTCCTATTTTGAAGTTTGATGGGTCGATTAAAGGCCCAATTGCTACTAGTCTGTTAGCTACGGACTCCTAGGAAGACCGTACTGAAGGAAAGAGGGAGGAAGAACACCCCACAAAACCACAAGAATAGCAGCCGGGTGATGAAGGCGTTGTTCAAGAAGATACCCTAGAACCCAAAGGAGAGGAAGAAGTGGGTGCTTTTGAGACAGGGGAACCAAGAAGGGTGATTCCGGTCAAAATACCAATGGATACTCCTCTGGTCAACCCACCACCTACCGAAACAACCACAAAGTAGGCTGAGGTAATTTTTAAGAAGGAAGAAGTTTCTCTCGAGGAAAGGGGTCTAAGAAAGATGGTCCCGATAGATCAACCTATAGATACGCTCCCGAGTAATCAACCTCCTGATGAACTAGCTGCAAGGCCGGTTGGGGTGGTTGTCAAGCAAGAAGTAATCGAGGGAGAGGAACCGAGGCAGGAGAACCTGGCAGAAGGCCCCGAAGATATTCCTCCAAATAATCCACTACCTGCTGGAACAGTTGTTGAAAATGGCAACAAGAAATACTAAAAATAGAAGTGCTAAAAATAGAACTGCTATAAATAGTAGTTTGGGCACCAGTGCTGCATTGGGCAATAGGGAATGAAAAATGGAAGTGCAAAAAGTAGAACTTCTATTTTTAGCAGTTCAGGATGGATTCCTATTTTAGTGAGTCCCTAGACTAAAAATAGGAAGTAAAATTCAAATTTGAACTTAATAGCTGTTTGAAAATAAATTAATTAATTCTCCATGAGTTAATTAGTTGTGAAAAATCAAATTTGAAGTCTATGTGAGGACATGCAACTGTTTATCTATTAATTAAGGAATTTATCCATCAGTGAAAGAGATAAGGATGAGTTCTAGTTTGAGTAGTAATTAGTTGGCTCAGTTAACTGAGTCAAGTCTAGATATAATTGATTTAAACAGTTTGTTTAAATTAAGTAAGTTAAGTTAGTTAATGCATGCTTGCATATAACTGTTGCACTTGAGATAACTGAAGATTCTCTCATGAATAATTCATGCATGTCAATTCAGACAGAGACCCAATTGAGATCAGAGAAGGGACAATGTACTATCAGTTGGATGAATATTTTTCCTATAAAGGAAGCTCATCCATGATGAGGATTTATCTCCTTCAAGACTGTGTAGTTGGATCAGAGGTTAGTGAGTGTGTGAAGAGGCCAATTCACACAAGTGGCTATACTGGACCCCAATCAGAATTACGCAAAGAAATAGGAGGCTTGGAGGGTAGACCAGAGGTTAGATAGAGGCCTTTGACTGTCTATGAGCAACAAAGGTATTGCAGAGAGAGCAGGATAGCTTTTGAGATAATTCTTTTTGTAATATTGGTTATATTTCCACTTGTATGATAATACACATAGTGGGGTTTTAGGCTGAGGCTTTCCTCAGATTATATTTCTATGTTATGTGTGATTGATTCCTTCTTATTAGTTATATGTGTTCTTGGTTGATATTGCTCATATGTCATTAAGATTCCGCAAAGTTTATGGTAGAACTAGATCTAGTATTATGCTTTAGTACATTTCATATATCAGTTGATCTATATTTGGGAATTTTTACATGGTATTTGAGCAAAGGTGATCAAGGGAGAGAACAATATACTAAGAGGATATTTCAAAGTTTTGATTTTTGGGTCCAGAGTTTGTAGAGAAGATATAAAAGTTTCTATAAAAAAATTTCAGAAACAAATAGTATATTTGGATTCCTTACGAAAAGAGACCCGAATTCAAAAAAAACATCGGCTGAATCGGAGTTCGGATGAGGGAGATATCGCTAATTTAAAATCAGTTATTTTTCTAGAAAATTTTGTGACGACGGGAAATATGAAATAGATTGGTGTGCTATCCAAGAACTTGTATGCACTTGAGGTACAAGATGCATGCAAAGCCTTGATGAGCAAGGCAAAGGTTAGAGACTTGGTGGTTGAAATGGAGATTAAATTACCTCTCAACATGCAGTGCCAGGAGGAGTCTCATAAAATTGTGGAGGAGCCAGTGTTGGTGAAGTAGCTGCAGGAGGTTGTGGAGTAGCCACAACTAGAGATGCTGAGAGGAGATCAAGTAGAGACATCTACTCATGCAGAGACCTCTAGTAGGGGGAAATTTCGAGCCAGGTGGGAAGAGGGATCACATGCATCCATACCTCCAGGTAGGAGGTGGGCGATGTGGAGTGACAGTCCCAAGAAGGCTGGAATAGGTACAGGATCATTTGAGGTACCCAACCTCTTTGATTTAACTTTGCTATGAGAGCCTCGATGAGGAGTAGCAGGATTGACTGATTGTGTAGAGATAGATGCGGATGGAGCGGTAGGTAGAGCTAAAGTACAAGAGTCCCAAGACTGTGTAGAGCTAGGAGGCTGTAACGATGCGAGAGGCACAAGAGTGTTGCACCAGTGCAGGATGGCACAGAGAGGTGTGCAATGATGCGAGATGCATGGAGTGTTGCAGCAACTCAGAGGTTAGAGAGGCAGCACTTGTCAGCAGCAGGTAGAGCATCAGCATCAGAATATGTTTCTAGCCCAACAGTGAGGTCAGTTGAGAGTTTTTTTGTTCCGAGAGTTGCTGAAGCAACCACACTTGATAGAAGTGTTGCATGCAGAACATTCCAAAGGTACAGGATCGGGTTCGAGTTGAAGCCTTTCTTGTTGAGAGGGAGTGTTGAAAATGGAAAAAGGAGATGCTAAAAATAACACTGGTATAAATAGCAATTTGGGTACCAGTGCTGGATTGGGCAACAGGGAATGAAAAAAGGAAGTGCTAAAAATCGAACTTCTATTTTTAGCAGCTCAAGATGGATTCCTATTTTAGTCAGTCCCTGGACTAAAAATAGGAAGTAAAATTCGAATTTGAACTTAACAGTTGTTTGAAAATAAATAAATTAATTCTCCATGAGTTAATTAGTTGTGAAAAATCAAACTTGAAGTCTATGTGAGGACATGCAACAGTTTATCTATTAATTGAGGAATTTATCCATCGGTTAAAGAGATAAGGATGAGTTTTAATTTGGGTAGTAATTAGTTGGCTCAATTAATTGAGTCAAGTCCAGTTATAATTGATTTAAACAATTTGTTTAAATTAAGTAAGTTCAGTTAGTTAATGCATGCTTGCATATAACTATTGCACTTTAGATAACTGAAGATTCTCTCATGAATAACTCATGTATGTCAGTTCAAACAAAGACCCAGTAGAGATCCGAGAAGGGACAATGTACTATCAGTGGGATGAATATTTTTCCTATAAAGGAAGCTCATCCATGATGAGGATTTATGTCCTTCAAGATTGTGTAGTTGGATCAGAGGTTAGTGAGTGTGTGAAGAGGCCAATTCACACAAGTGGCTGCACTAGACCCCAATCAGAATTGCATAAAGAAACAGGAGGCTTGGAGGGCAGACCAGAGGTTAGATAGAGGCCTTTGACTGTCTATGAGCAGTAGAGGTATTTTAGAGAGAGTAGGATAGCTTTTGAGCTAATTCTTTTTGTAATACTGGTTATATTTCCACTTGTATAATAATACAGAGAGTGGGGTTTTAGGCTGAGGCTTTCCCTAGATTATATTTCTGTGTTATGTGTGATTGGTTCTTTCTTATTAGTTATATGTGTTCTTGGTTGATATTGCTCATATGTGATTAAGCTTCTGCAAAGTTTATGGTCGAACTAGATCTAGTATTATGCTTTAGTACATTGCATATATTAGTTGATCTACAAGTGGGAATTTCTACAGCAGCTACAGAGCAAGACGAAGTGATTGTTAAGCAGGAGTGGATAGAATTGTGCAAGCAATGGAGGCCACCCCTTAAGAAGAAACACCAGCTACAATTGAAGGATACAATGCGGTTGAAAACAGAGGTTCGGAGGCTAAAGAGGCAGGTGAATCGACTCAAGAAACAAGTAAGGAAGTATAAACGATGGGCTAAGGATCCCAAAGCTACAATGGCTGAGGCAGAAACACAGGTAGACAATGTGCCGACGATCTCTGTTGCTACTGAAACGGACCCTATTGAGCACTTGTTTGAAGGCCGTGAATTCTCCATGACAGCTGAGATTCAAACGTGGAAATTCACCACAGCTTGCTACGAGAATGAGGTAAAAAGAGCCCAAGAGCAGGTGTCCAAAGCAATCTTCGAATATGTAGAGCGCGTGGACAAATTAAGGCTGAGTTACGCGAAGCAGCAAATAAAGGTAGAACGGTTGGAAGGACAAGTGAAGGAATTGAAGGCTGACAAAGAATAAATGTTCAGCCTGGTACAAGAGGTAATGGCATGTCGCCCTCTTGCTTCTAGCTATGCCTTGTTCTTGCATGAGAGATTTCTTTTCTTTTGTTTGTAAAGAATTAAGAAGGAGATTAGTCATGAAATCGAGGATGGGGTATAGTTCCTCCGTATAATGAGAATCCATGAATTAGCAACCCAACACTTGATGTGTGAGCTCTATCTGCATGGATAACTCCTGTGTGCGGACGAAGAATTTAATCCGATCCCATATGTGGGGGACATTTATTTAAGGGCTTTTACCTCCTACACTCTAATCAGATAAAATAGCAGTAGGCTTCTAATCCGTTTGAGTCAAATCAAAACATGAAGCCTCTTATGATGAGAGGAGAGCACAAACGGTTAGTAACCATGTACAGTAAGCACACCACCCTTTTAGAGTTTGAGGGAAATAGAGAAAAAATGCTGAGAATAGAAAGGTGGTGCATTGATCTTTGTGTCAAACAAGTAGTCACGTTTCAAGATGAGGCCCTTGATAGTTGCCAGAAAAGGTGGATGATGTCACCCACATCTGTCTGGAATAGGAAACCTTTTGGAGCACCAAACTTTGCACGGGCACTTAGTCAGGTGCCAAGATATTGTGTCCAAACATGTGGGGTATGGTGGATGTGAATTCCATTCAGGTTCCCCATCATTTGGTTGCTAGTAGAGCCCTATACCCCAGCATATAATGTACCAGATGATTGGTGGAAGTCCTTCTCTCAGAGGGATACAAGGTCCCAGGAATAGACATGGCAGAAGAATATGATCTTGCCCAGCTCCACGAGGATCACAACTGATCTAACCCAAACCTGTGAAGGCGGTGAGCTGCATGAGGGCATGCAGAAGGCTAGTTAGGGGGAGATGTTGGGCACCAAATATTCTTATCTTTTCCTCACATTTCCACCCATCCTTTCATCCTTTTTGCACTAATTAACATGCATTTATTATGATAAACCTATGAGGTAACCCTCCTTTCTTATGTCCCTTGGAATATTTAATTGATGAAGTAAAGTCACGAGGGTTTTGCCTATGTGAACTACTAAAACTTTTTATGTCCATAGATTCCAGTGAACAAGTATCTCTTTCACAACATGTCGCAGCAGTTCCATAATTCACAACAACTGTTCAGCAACGCTGAGACAACATATCCAACTCACAACTCTTTTCAAACCTATTTTGGATCGTTTTTGTTCTCGCTCTCTCAGTGACTAGTGTTGTTTTAAACTATTGCATATTTTGGGCATTTAGTTGTTAGGTTTTGGGGAAATATTTTATTACCCATGTATTGTATAATAGGGGTTTTATTCCTGTGCGAAGGGTTAGTCCTGAATTTCATCATATCTGTAAACACTACTGTCATGCATTATGTCACATCTAATATCTCTTTTGTAGATTCATCTAGTTACCATATACAAGTGAGTTGTTCTACTGCAAGTGGGTTGCCATCAAGTACAACACATACATCATAATGCGAACACGCTCTTCTAATCAGGTGCTGCGTATTTTCTTTTATGTATGTTGTTTTACTTGTTGTGTTTATTTCTTTATTCTTGTTATAGATATTTATATAGATTGTTGTGAATGCCTTTTAAGTTTCGCGATTTAATTTCTATTCTTGTTACAGTGATGTGTTGATTTCTTAATCACGAATCCTTGGTTGATGCAAGGTTGTAAGCTTGCCCCTGCATATACCTTGCACGTTACCTTGAAAGTTGCATGCAACCAGATTGATGAATTAATGTAGGAAGGGGTTGAATATTTTATTCACACTCGGACACCAACACAATGTTAGTTTGTAATACTTACTATCTAGACTATACATAGCAGACAACGAAACTTATCTATTGTCATCACATATAGTGCATCGACTCTACTGATTATGATTCCCTAATCGATAATTAGGTATTGAGGCAAACACTTATATATCTATCTATATATATATATTATCTATATATATATATATATATATATATACATAATATATATATATATATATATATATATATATATTGCCCCAACAACAACAAAAACTTTGTGTTCTAACTATTTTGACGATCTAATAAGTGCATGGAAACATCCTAAGGGTATATAATACAATAATTTTGTGTTATGAGTGCAAATATAGAATGTGAGTTTAAGGAAGCACAAAATTATACAAGTGTTATACTGGTAAAGTGTAGTTTTGAATTGTGGTTTGAAGGAAGCATCTAGTTCAAGGTAACATATTAAAAAGTGAATGCATAGATATATAAAATAGAGCAAGTTTAGAGAAGAAAAGTGAATCATTGTAGGATAGACTAAAAGGTAAATAATTGATGGGATTATTGTCTCTTGTATGTTGGATCCTACAAACACTTGCAACCAAAGGGATTCATGAATGTCATAGGTTGGTTCCTACAAATTCTTGAAGCTAAGTGGTGTCTCCTATTGGTTGGTGCCTACAAATTTGTGAAGTTGAGGTGATTGTTATCTCTTGCAGGTTGGTGACTACATTTTTTTTATAAAAGTATGTTTTTACCTGCAAAGAATTATCATATAAAAAGTTTTTTGGTGTTCCTCCCAAATGTTGAGATTTGTAGCTTGTAAGGTACTCCAAACCCTAGGCTTGAGGGTTATGGAGGAGTTGGAACAAAAAGGTCTTTTGTGGGCTTGAAACCCAAGCTTAGGGCTTTATATCCATCGATGTTGTGGCTAAAACCATGATTATAATTTGGCATGTGAGTGATGGAGATAATAGAGCACTCTGAGAGCAGCCGGAGAAAATGAAAAACTTCAAAATCCGACATGTAGAAATTGAGATATGAATTTTTGAATAATTGTGTGGGTGAATATGTCATAAGATCAAGCCTGACTTAGTACAAGGAGCCCTTCTTGATATATTGGACGTCACCCTAGAGAAATATATATAAGGGAGTGAGGAGAGGCTTCATTCATTACTTCAAAAGTGCAACACATCAAGGATAGAGACCTTTGATCTAGCCACAGTCACCAAGAAGCCTAGCGAAGTGGAAGAGAAGACCTAGATTTGGTGTGTTTTCTTTGTGATAGGTAGGCCGAGTTTGGTAGAAGCTGGCAGCAGAAGGAGCGGTGATGTTTAGGTAGATCTTGTGCATAGATAATAAGTGTTTCTTCTTTAGATTGGGCCATAAATTATCTATAAATACTGCAAGTGGGTAGGTTTTGTCCTAAGGAGGGTCAAGAGGTTTAGGAGGAGCCTAAACTCTAGGCCTCATTCTCAGAACTACCAACATAGGAGAGATGGCATGATCTTGAAGGAGAGTGAAAGCTTAAAGGTGTGTTTCATCCCTGAATCTGGTCGATGATTTTTTGTGCAATTACAGAAGGGTGGATATTTTTTTTGAGAGAGGATGAGGGGTCTAGGAGGAAGCCTAACCTAGGAAACATGCACAGCAAAGGGAAGCGAGTTGTTTAAGCCTGTTTTTAGGAAAAAAATGCAAAGGCTAGGAAAAATAGTATAGGGCTAATGTTTTCCCTAACCAAAGCTACAAAACATCAACAAATGTGCATAAGCACCAAGGAAAAAAGGAGCAGTGAGAAAGTATGTTGGTCTCATTTTGTTGATGTTGTTTACTAGAGGATGTAGTGTCCAGGTTGAACAATAGTTTAGTGGACATTCTATGAGAAGTCACATCAACAATTGTGTGTGTTACAAGTCAAGGGGAGAAGTAGGAGGTTTCGGGACATTTTGGTCACCTTCTTGAGTTGATGTGATTGCTAGAGGATGCGTGTTCAAGGGTTAAATAGTTGGTGAAGTCTATAAGTAGTCAGGAGGATGGGTCTTCATAGGTGTTGGATGCACTAACCAGGAGAAGATTCTACAACAAGGATTGGACACCTCAAGGTCTGGTGGAGGGAAATGTGAGAGGGTCTAATTATGGAGCCCTATGTGCAGTGCCTTGATGGCTTAAGGGCTACTAGGAGAGGACGTTTGTTGGAGCTCATAGGTCTGATCAACCAAAGGAGAAGTTGTTGTAGCCCGTATTAATTATGGGAGAAGGACATATTGTAGTGATAGGTGGCAGCCCTTCATGCCCTATGTTAGTCTCCATTGGAGTAGCGCAGGAAGACTATATTGGGATGAAGTCCTTGAGTAGCTGAAGAGAAGCAGTGGGAAATTGTGGGTTGTACACAAACGGAGTTGTGAAAAACTCAACAAGAATCTCAATGTGTTGTGCCCTTGATGGACTGAGGCACAACTAGTGGGAATATTGGATAGCTGAGGTTCAATGGACAGATGGAATTGGATCGTTGATATAGGCAGTCTTGTAGATTGAGAACCAGAGTACTAGAAAGGTACAGTGTACAACCAAGAGGAATTATGATTGCATGCCACATCAGCCAGATGGTCATAGCATCTTGTTGAGGGTAGATTGGCTATCAATGGACTGATATAAATCCCCAATTTGGTATCTTGTACTTGTGTTTGTATGAGGGAAATTATCCCTAGGACAGGAGCCCTATATTGTTATATTATTTATTTTGATTAATATAATGAAGTTGGGTTGAAAGTTGTAAAAAGTTGTCTATATTTGTGCACTAGTAGATTTATTTTTGTTTATATTCTGTTGTGCAAAGTAGTTTTGTTGTGATTCTTTTTTTGGTATCGTCATTATTTAAGATTATATCGTAGAAACCAAGATTGTGGAAAAACAATATGGTATCAAAGTGTGACAAAGGTACTTTGAGGGATAATGAATCAGAGTGTGTACAACGAAGCAACTCATAGGGAGTTGTGGGACTGTCTAGATCATGGAGTCAAGGGTTTAGCTGAAGACATGGACATGTGATCTTGACTAGCTTCACAGTGAGATTGGTTGGGAGTTTTGGTGGATTAATGGTGAGCCTAGGGAACAATAATTTGTTTTAGTACAAGTTGTTGATCATGGACTTTCGTTGATTTTTCGTGGATCGTTGGGACAACGTGAGGATTTCTTTGGCATGGACGATATCGGTTTGATTGAGATTACTTGTGATGGACTACATATTGGTAGGCTGGAGTCTTCATCAGATCACGATGTTACATATCTCTGATTGGAGGGATTTGCATGAAAGGTATTTGATCTAGGGGAATTATTTCTTATAGGACTGATCTAGTGGAGATTGTGTAGATTCAAAGGTAGTCTAGCCTTAGAGGGATCAACACTATGGATGTTTGAGAGCTTCAGGCTTAGACTTGATGAGGCAGAGACACTGTCGAGATTGCATGGTTCATTCTATAGAGTATGTTGTAGTGATTGATGCTAGATGGGCTAATGTCATCTCCAAAGATGTTGATGGAGAATTCCTAGTGTTGGAAGTACCTCCCTTGCTAAGAGGGAGTGTTTAGGTTTGTAGCTTTAGAAGTATTCCAAACCCTAAGATTGAGTGTTATGGAGGAGTTCACGCGCACAAGTAGTTTGTGGGATTGAAACCCAAGCTTGGGGTTTTGTACCCATCGATGTTGGGGCCAAAACCATAATGATAATTTGGAATGTGAGAGATGGATATATTAGATCACTCTGAGAGAAACCAGAGGAAATGAAAATCATCAAAATATAACATGTAGAAATGGAGATATGAATTTTTGAATAATTATGTGGGTGAATATGTCATAAAATTAATTTGGCCTTAGTACAAGGAGCCCTTCTTAATAGATTGGATGTCACCCTCGAGAAAGTTATATAAAGGGGTGAGGAGAGGCATCATTCCTCACATAAAACATGCAACACATTAAGGATAGAGACCTCTAATCTAGTTGAAGTCACCAAGAAGCCTAGAAAAGTGGATGAGAAGCCCTAGTTTCGGTGTGTTCTCTTTGTGACCGGTAGGCTGAGTTTGGTAGAAGATGGAAGCAAAAGGGGAGGTGATGTTTGGTCAGATATTGTGCATATATAATAAGTGTTTCTTCTTCAAATTGGACCACAGATTCTCTGTAAAGATTCCAGGTGCGTATATTCTATCCTAAGGAGGTCCGATAGGTTTTGGAGAAGCCTAAACCTTATGTCGCATGCTCAAAACTACCAGCATATGAGAGAAGGCATGATCTTGAAGGAGAGAGAAGGATTAAAGGTGTGTTTCATCCCTGAATTAGATTTTTGAGTTTGTGTGCAATTGCATAAGGGTGGATCTTTGTTTTTAGAGAGGTCCAGGGGTCTAGGAGGGAGCCAAACCTAGGTAGCATGTATAACAAAGGGAAACGATTTATTTGAGCCTATTTTAAGGACAAAATGTATAGGTTGAGTAGGGTATCATAGGGATGATGTTTTCCTTACCAGGGCTGCAAACCTTAGGAAATGTGCACAAAATCCATAGACAAAAGGAGCAGTGAGCAAGTATGTTGGTATACTTTTATTGATGTTGTTTGCTAGAGGATGTAGTGTCGAGATTGAATGACAATTTGGTGGATATTTTATGAGAAGTCACATGAGAAGGTTTTTGTGTGCTAATTCAAGGAGGTTGTAAGACAATTTGGTCACCTTCTTGAGTTGATGTGATTTTCTAGGGGATGGGTGTTCAAGGGTTGGACAGTTGGCGAAGTCTGTAGGAAGCTAGAAGGGTCTTCACAGGTGTTGGATGCCCTAACCAAGAGAATATTCTAAAGCAAGGATTGGACAAGGTATGGTGGAGGAAAACATGAGAGGGTCCAAGTGTGGATCCCTATGTGCAATGCCTTGATGGATTAAAGGTTTCAAGGAGAGATAGTTTGTTAGAGTGCATAGGTCTGATCAACCAAAGGAGTAGTTGTTGTCACTCGTCTCCATTATGGGAGAAGGACATCTTGCAGTAATAGGTGGAAGCTCTTTATGACCTATGTTAATCTTCATTGGAGCAGTGTAGGAAGACTATAGTGGGTTGAAGCCCTTGACTAGCTGAGGAGCAACAATGGCAATTGTGACTTGCTCAAAAACAAATTTATGAACAACTCGACATGAGTCTCGATGTGGTGTGCCCTTGGTGGACTAAGGCATAACTAGTGAGCAGATTGGATAGCTAAGGTTCAATGGCCAAACAGATTTGGATCATTGATAGAGGTAGTGGAGTAGATCAGGAGCTGAAGGATCAGGCAGGTACATGGTACGACTGAGAGGAGCTATGATTGCATGCTACATCAACGAGATGGTCAAAGTATCTTGTTGATGGTATATTGGTTGTTGATGGACTGACACAAAGCCCCATTTTGTATCTTGTAATAATGGATGTATGTGGGCCATTATCCCTAGTATAGGAGCCTTAGACTGTTGTATTATTAAGTTTAATATAAGGAAGTTGGGTTGAAATTTGTAAAAAGTTGTCTATATTTGTGCACTAGTAGATTTATTGTTGTTTATATTCCATTGTGCAAAGTAGCTTCATGGTGATTCTTGGTTTGGTAGCATCAGTGATTTAAGATTATATCCTAGACACCAAGATAGTGGAAAAACAACACCAAAATGGTTTCCACATATATCTTGTGTTTCATTAACTCTTTATGAGATTATTTTCTTATGGTTCTTGAATAATTAAGTAAATAAAATTTGTCTTAAACTTATTTCACTCACTGTTTCCATTTTAGTATAAGTGTGATTCCAACATATTTATAGTAAATGGTCTATTTATTATTGTAATTTAATTACGCATATCATAATTGTTGGATTTCTATGTAATCATTTAATTCATGATGACTATATAGATGGGGTGGTCAATTGTTTGACTTTGATATTGTCGGGGGGGGGGGGGGGGGATGTGATTACTCTTGCATCAAATGGTATCAAATCAAGAAGAGCCTATGAAATGGGAGGAAAAATGAAAAAAATATGAAGAGAATATTGTGTAAGAAGAGGATAAGATGATGTTGCATAAAGAAGATTTGTTGGTAAACTAAGAGACAAGGAGAAGAAAGTACTATTCATGGAGTGTTGGAGATGAAAGTTGCAAGACTAGGAACAAGAGGACCCTATGAAGAACGAAATGATTGAATAATGAAGAGACTAAGGAATGGTTGATGCTACAATGGTCTTTGGCTTGATAGACAAATTATCTTTTAAAATAAGATGAAGCGGCCAGCTATATTTGTAAACTTTATCTAGAAAATGATTAATGGGTAAATAAAAGAGGCTAAGCACATTATTATTGTCTCTTACCTTAGAGTTGAGTAGTAATGAGAATTTTATCGGAAGATGTAAAGAAGTAACAATGGAAATAAAGATTTACTATACATTCTTTCACCAATGCACCGAGCTTAATTGGTGATGAGTAATGGTAAAGGCATACGATCACATATACATTAGAGTTGAGTAGTAATGGAAATTTTATCGGAAGATGTAAAGAAGTAACAATGGAAATAAAGATTTACTATAAATCAACCCCGAGAACAACCATAATCTGACCACGTAAAATTATAATCCTTTTCGAAAAAAATAAGAAGCATCACAAGTTTGTTTTATTCATGTTTTATTCATGTTAAAAGGTTCAGGGGTCGAAGGCCGAGAGGAATACGAATTTTATTAAACCCTAAAGTGTTTAATACGAATTTTATTCACATGATAGTTAAACTCTTCCTTAAGTTACAATATCGGTCACACGACTAAATAATAACACCATGGTCGTGGTCAACCATCGGACTAATACTCATTTTGATCAGTCGATAGCCCACGTAGACCTGAAGAAAATGTAAGTAGCAAGGGGTCAGTAATGGAGCATGTAAGCCTTGAAATAAGTTGGAGTTGCAAGATCAGCGACCCTAAAAAAAGAAGTGATAATGCCGAACCTGGTGAGGCAATTCCAAACAAAAGGGGTAGTTAGTATCTATTATAGAAGAAAGACCAAATTAAACTCAGAGTAATGCAATAGGAAATAAGAATAATTACTTGTAAACTCCTAGATATAGTTGCCCTTTCCAGCCTGGAAATAAGAATAATTAAAGAAATTGCTCAACCAGAAAGAAACGATAACAAAAAAAAATAAACCAAAGGATACGAGATCGAAAAGATTTTACTTATTTTTTTTACCTTCATCAAGTAGTGGAGGAAAGCAAACCCCAACCCGCAAAAAGGGAGATAATGTTTTGCATCTCGAGGAATATTGCACCAATTCTATAACCACATACCCTATTACTTCAACAATGGCGAGTAGAGTACAAAGCAACATCATACCATAGGTTGAAGTGTTTACCTGTTGCTTCTCTAGGAAAGCGAAAGCATCCCTGTAAATTTTGGGTTAGGGTTTGAAATCACATTGAGTATATTGTCTTCCTATGGTGTGCATCTCAAGGAGTAGACTCCCCCTTAGCGTGTGAGTCTCGAGTCTTGCCAAAATCATAAGAAATTAGTATATCCGTCTTGCAGGTTATTGGATATACTCTTGGTCTTATAGTGGCAGCTACGAGAATTGATCCTAGGTCTTCCTTAGATTAGATCTCGCAATTCACCACATTGTTAAAAATAAATAAAAAATAAACATATTAGTGGAGGATCCAATGACACATACCACCATCAAGAGATGATTACACCATTATAAGAGTCTAGAACTCATCCTCGGAACAAGTTACTTGATACAAGGAATATAGGGTCAACAAGTTTATGTATGCCTGTATCTTAAATATGTAACGTAATTACAAGAAATAATGCACAATGGAAACAACCATAAAGTCTATGTTAATGAAGCCCCTCAATATACAACCAATAATGTAGCCAACATCAATTAAGTGCACACTTGTAGGTATGTCATATAAGGACCTATGCATAACATAAACCATTCAAACAACATTGATAAGTTTGTAATAAATTGTAAATGAGAGTAAATAATGGTTGTAGTTATTTTGTTTTTCATCAAGGTGAAAGATTTTTTTTTTTGGGTTGGATATATGTAGTATTAGAGTTGAAGGGTTCAACATTGTGGCCTAATTAAGGGTAAGAGAAGTGAAAATTTATGTGAGGAGTGCATTATAGTAATTCCAATATATGAGTCAAATTATCAAAGTATTAATCAATTTATTGTTGAGGCCTCCCTTATTTATAAAGGTTGACATATTGAACTCCTAAGAGAGCAAATAGTTGTTGAAAGATTTATTTGACAATAAATGATAAATAAGCAATCTGTATTCCAATGTTGTATAATGAGAAAATTTCAACAGTCTGGAATGATGAGGAAGCAAATTCACCAAAAAATTAGAAGATGAATACTAGATAAACTAAGTAAAGTGACATTTCCTACACTATGGATACGCTTCAAAAGGAATATGGGTGTTGCATGTGAGATCATTCTGAGATGTTTGGGAATATTTTTAGGACGACTACCTGTTAATGGTTGCAAGATTATTTTGTTAATTTTTTTAAGGTTTATTTAGATACATAGATTATAAGAGCGATAATGATATTTATAAGGATTTTGGTCAAGAAATGAGACAAGTATAAAAAGAAGTTAAAAGTACTACTAACGTCAAAGTAAGTAACATTTAACTATAATATCAAATATATTGCACCTGTATTCGACATTGATCGAGGACCTTGCATTAGCTGAAATTCTAGACTAAAAATGCCCATGAAATTTTCATGTAATTTCCATATCATAATTTGTAAACCAATTAAAATACTTTAAATTTAATATGATGTACATGTAAATATTTTAGAAGGTGGAAGAAAAACTATTTTTTTTCTTTTAACTATATTCTTGGTCTATCTCCTTATACGTTTACTCAAATTTCAAGTGTAGAAACTCATTGGATGCATAATTAAATTCCGCATCCAATGAGTAACCATTATGCATACTTTTGAGAAGGCCCACATTAATAAAAATTGAAGATACATTAAAAAAGCATGTTCAACATGCTTTTTTAATGTATCTTCAATTTTCATCATTGTGGATTTTCTCAAAAGTATGCATGATGGGAACCTGTTGTTGTTGAAATGCAGAAACAAGAATATTCCAATTTAATTTGTCCTTCAATTAAATTGTGAATTAAAATCGAATTTAGTCTTAACTACTTGGAAATAATTGATTAATTCATCTTGAATTAATTAGTTGGAGAAATTCAAGTTAGAAGTCTTTCTGAAGTCATGCAAGAGTTATCCCTAAAATTTAGAAGATAAGAGTGAGTTATATTTGAGTTGTAATTAGTTAACTTAGTTTACTGAGTTAAGTCTAGTTAAATTAGTTCCAAATAATTTGAGGAACTAATAGAGAGTTATCAGTCAGTTGATGCATGCATCCACTCAACTAGTGTACTCTAGTTAACTGAAGATTCACCCATCAGAAACTCATGCATGTCTATTCTAAGAAAGACCCAGTTGTGATTAAAGTCAAGGATAGTGTACTATTAGTTGCATGTGTTTTCCTATAAAAAAAACTCATGCATGCAGAAAGAAAAATTTCCTTGAGGATTGTGCAGTTCTGACAGTGTGTGAGAGCAGTGTTCCACTTGGTGAAGTGAGAATCATCCACTAGGAACAATGCAAGGAAATAGGAGCTTAGAGGGCAAAGAGGAAGGCTTGGGAGAGGCTAGGATTGCCTGTGAGCATCTATGATGACTATATTGAGAGCTAGCTAGTTGTGATAGCTGAGGCTTTGTATAATCTCTATGTATTTCCACCTTGTATGATAATACAGATAGTGGGGTTTTTAACTGAGGCTTTCCACAAAGTATTTTCATGTGTATTGTGCATTGATTCTTCTTCTTCTGGTTATATGTGTTCCGCTCGATCTTTAAGCTTCCGCAAATTGATAGTAGAAGTAGGTTATAGTATTATGCTTTAGTTATATTGCATTATTGGGCTAACCTACAGTTAGGTTTTCCACATAGGTCTCAGAGCTTGATTTGTAGAGAATTTGAAGAATTTCTACATGGTATTGGAGCCAAGTTTATCGAACGTGTGAACAGTGTACTGAGAAGAGAATTTGAAGTTTGAAGTTCGAGGTTGCAGGTGAAAAACGAATTTTTATCATACTTCAAGGTTGGCCAATAGCGTTCTATGGCTTGAGACTCGAGTATGCCTTGGAAGGTAGCTTGAATTACATAGCATGGAAAGATAGAATGGAGGCTGTATTAGAAGAAAACGGCTTGAAGGATTTCATTAATCAAGAAATCACAAAGGCAGCTTCAACTAATGCACAAGAGTTGGCTGAGTGGAAGAAGTGTGTGGCGAAGGTGAGATGGATTATCCTTGAGGGAGTTCGAGACCATATTGTCTCGAGTATCCATGGGAAGGATACTCCATTTTGAATGTGGAAGACATTGAAGGACATCTACCAGAATAGTAGTGACCAAAGGAAATTGGCGCTCAAGAATAAGCTTTGAAGAATCAAGATGGAGAAGGGCGATACTATTTCCACATATCTGAACAAGCTCACCACCTGTAGAGATGAGCTTGGAAGGGTGAGAATAACTACTGATGATGATGATATGGTGAGCCTCGCTTTCTTTGGTGTTCCAAAGAGCTGAAATAGCTACGAGGACTTTGTGGATGGAAGGGAGAAACTGTCAGATTAGGAACGACTTTGGTCGGATCTCATGCAGGAGGAGATCAGGAGGAGCACATGAGATGGTTCTTCATCGAAGGATGACGATGAAGAAAATCTAGCCTTAGCAAGTAAGGGAAGGAAAGGGAAGGGGAAGGCTTCCCATTCCAAATCAAATTCTTCTCATGGAGGGAAGAAGGGGGATAAGTCTAAAGTGATATGCTTTAATTGTCACGAGATGGGACATTATGCGACTAATTTCCCATCGAAGAAGTCCAAGAAGGGATCCTTGGAAGGATCGGAAGGTGAGGCATTAGCCTCTCAGTTCGAAATGGACTTTACCCTCATCGCATGCATGGCGACATCGATGATGGGTTGTTTTTGGTATCTTGATAGTGGAGCCTCATTCGACATGACTGGCAATAAAAGTTTATTCAGTACCTTGGAGGAGAAAGACCTCAAGATGCGCATAGAGATGGGTGACGACGGAAAGTATAGTGTTTCAAGAGTGGGCACGGTTGCTTTTAAGAGGGAGCATGGAGCTCCTATCACCTTGACAGAAGTGAAATATGTGCCTGGACTGAAGAAGAACTTGGTATCGGTCGCGATGTTGGAGGAAAAAGGCTACGATGTTGTCTTCAGTAAAGGAAAGGCATTCGTAAGACACATAGCCACGATTTAGACCAAGAGGATAGGGATTTGGGTGAAGCATCTCTATAAACTAGAGGTAGATGATTGTGCAGCATTGAGTACGAAAGTAAAATTGGTGCAAAGCCAAGACATTGGCGAGTTGTGGCACAGGTGGTTGGGCTATTTGCATCATGGATCTTTGACGATAATGCAACAGATATCTACAGGACTTCCCAAAGGTAAACTTGAGCAAGTTGACACATGAAAAGGTTGTACCTTGGGAAAGTACACCAAGTCTTCCTTTCATGGTCGAGACAGTCGAGCAGAGGCTATCTTAGAGCGAGTTCATACTGATGTGTGTGGACCATTCTTGATGGAATCCACAACGAAGAAAAGGTATTACTTCATTTTCATTGATGATTATTCTCGTAAATGTTGGATTTATTTGATGCAGAAGAAGGACCAAACGTTCTCAAAGTTTTGTGAGTTCAAATCTTTGGTTGAGAAAGAGTCAGGGAAGAAGATAAAGGCCTTGAGAAGCGAAAACGGTGGAGAATATGTCTCTCAAGAGTTTAAGGATTTCTGTGCAGCGGAAGGAATTAAACGGGAGTTGATGGAACCTCATAACCCACAACGGAATGGGGTGGCTGAGAGGAGGAATAGAACTATTGTAGGGGAAGCATGGGAAATGCTGCATGACCAAGGCCTACCAATTCACTTGTGGGCTAAGGCATGCAATGCAGTGGTCTATTTGCAGAATAGAAGCCCACACCACATACTTGAGATGAAGACACCAGAGAAAACTTTCTCCAGTAAGAGATCAAATGTGGGTCACTTCATGATCTTTGGCTCATCGGTCTATTTCCATGTGACAAAGGATGCATGGAAGAAGCTTGAGCTGACAACAGAGTTGGGGAAACTTGTGGGCTACACTGGTACACCTCACAACTATTGGGTGTACTTGCCTACCAGTCGGAGGACAGTGGTTTGCAGATATCTCAAGTTTGATGAGAAGAAGGCCATGCGAGTTTCCCTTGAGAGGGAGCTCCAACTACAAGTTGTGGAGGAACTGTTTGTTCCTAAGAAGGAGGAGCCTCGGATTGATGCAGAGTAACCACATGCAAAGGTTCCAGGAGTGGAGATATCCACTCAAGAAAAGTCTTCTAGAGATGGACAGAAGCACACAAGAGAAGCTGATAGATTGTTGCAGGATGTGAGAGAGAATGTGGGTGCACCATCTTCTTAGCGCAGACTGAGGAGGTCACCAGAGAGGTACACTGAATACATGTCCCTTGTTGGGGAATGTGTTGAAACCGAGCCATCTTCCTTTGAGGAAGTAGTGCAACAGCCGATTTGGGTTGATGCTATGGTGGAGGAGTATGACTCCATAGTTCGTAACAGTGATTGGGATGTGGTTCTGAGACTGGAGAACAAGTCAATTGTGAGTTCCCATTGGCTTTACAAGGTAAAGAATTCTGCTAATTATGGGAGGATCATGTTGTTGCAATATAATTCCTTTCTTGTTGAGAGGGAGTGTTGAAATGTGGCAACAAGAATATTCCAATTTAATTTGTCCTTAAATTAAATTGTGAATTAAAATTGAATTTAGTCTTAACAACTACTTGGAAATAATTGATTAATTCACCTTGAGTTAATTAGTTGGATAAATTCAAGTTAGAAGTCTTTCTGAAGTCATGCACAAGTTATCCCTAAAATTTGGGAGATAAGAGTGAGTTATATTTGAGTTGTAATTAGTTAACTCAGTTTATGGAGTTAAGCCCAGTTAAATTAGTTCCAAACAGTTTGAGGAAATAATAGAGAGTTATCAGTTAGTTGATGCATGCATGCACTCAACTAGTGTACTCTAGTTAGCTGAAGATTCACTCATCAGAAACTCATGCATATCTATTCTGAGAAAGACCTAATTGAGATTAAAGTCAAGGAATGTGTACTATCAGTTGCATGTTTTTTCTTATAAAGAAAACTCATGCATGCAGAAGGAAAAATTTCCTTGAGGATTGTGCAATTCTGAGAGTGTGCGAGAGAAGTGTTCCACTTGGTGAGGTGAGAATCATCCACTAGGAACAACGCAAGGAAATAGGAGCTTGGAGGGTAGAGAGGAAGGCTTGTGAGAGGCCAAGATTGCCAGTGAGCATCTATGAGGATTTTACTGAGAGCTGGCTAGCTGTGAGAGCTAAGGCTTTGTATAATATCTATGTATTTCCACCTTGTATGATAATACAGATAGTGGGGTTTTTAGCTGAGGCTTTCCCCAAAGTATTTTCATATGTATTATGCATTGATTCTTCTTCTTCTGGTTATATGTGTTCAACTCGATCTTTAAGCTTCCACAAATTGATAGTAGAAGTAGGCTATAGTATTCTTCTTTAGTTGTATTGTATTATCAGGTTAACGTATAGTGATATTTTCTACATAGGTCTAAGAGCGAGATTTTTGGAGAATTTGAAGAATTTCTATAGTTGGAGGTGAAATTTAGTTATGCCTTTAATGAGTGTCTACAATTGAAATTTGAGTAAACTATAAGAAGATAAGCCAAAAATACAATTAAAAAAAAACTTCTTTTCCTTCAAAAATTCATAACTCTTATTTTATTATTTTAACTATTATTTTAATATTTTTCCTTAGGAGGCCACTTTTAGGCTAGCCTAAATTTCCTCTAACATTGAAAGAATATGTGAAGAAAATCGTTGATGATAACATAAAATTTTGAATCTCATCCATGAATGGGAAGCAAGTTGAAAAAGGACAGAATTTATAGCCACATCGTAAAATACACAACATGTGGGATGTATTGTATGTTCTCCATAAAAAAAATCAGGAACCTTGTATTATATACAACAAAATGTATGATAAACGGATATATCCAAGGAAGTCGGTTTGGCATACTTAAGGATAACCCTTGTCTAAATTGAATGGGGATATGACATGCTTATTATTGTCAAATATATGTACAAATATGAGTTAATGGTGGCTGATTGATGAAATGGTTGGAATCCTTTCAATTGATATGGAAAATATTGACAATGGTGGCATTAAAAGGATTAAAAAAAAATCTATATGTGAATAGTATACCTTAGGTATAAATAAGTCCAATCCAATCATACTAGGTGGTACATATTTCATGATTGAGAGAAATAAAGTCCAAGATGATAAAGGAATTAATGAGCTTTTGCACTGAAACTTTTGTTGAAAAGGGATCCATAGAAAGAATGGTAATCATAGTAGAACAATTGGCACAATACATCAACATAGAGGATTATAAGAGTCAAGTGGTTGAGAGTTATAGTAGAATGGCTAGATATGATACCTGATCAAGAACCAACGAAATGGAGATAAGTTGTGACAGATATGATGTAAGAAAATAAGTCTCAGAAATAAAAGTAAATAATATTTGGAAGGAGTGTGGTAATGGTATTTGGGTTACTCCTCAACACCAAATAGATATGGAGGCACAACAAGACAATGTTGTTGCGTTACATCAAAATCTAGCAACTATAAAGTGATCACGACTAAAGTCAAAAATATGAAAATCTATTAAGGAGTGCAATGGTCCTAAGCATGGCAAAGGAATCTAGATTGTTTTTGAAAATTTATGTGCCTTGTGTATGTAGAGGGCTCAATAATTCTATGAGTTACAAACTCACAATACTAAATCCTAAAATGATTCGCTAGATGGTTTATTTTATAACTTCCTCATAGTTGGGAAGCCTAAGTATGATTGAAAACAAGATGATAATCGAATTTTGATTAATTGAAATGTCTGATAATTTTAATTATGATATCTAAATATTTGAGATGAGTTTATACAATAAGGTGATCATGAGAAAATGCATGATAAATTTCATGGGCGACTTAGTAGAACTACAAGAAACTATATATACTTTATATATATATAGTATATTATTATATTATATTTATATTATATTATTTTCTATACATATATACTTATATATATTATTATATATTATATTAATATCTATAATATTATATTTCACACAATATTGGCACGAAATGATGATGTCAAATGATATTACATAACAGACTATCCATTTTATAAAATATGTGCAGTCTGTGCGTGTTGTTAATGACAACCCAGTTGAGGAGACAATTTTTTTGCCTTCATCTTTATCAAAGAAACAACGAGTTTCTTTTGAAATATTTTTTTGGCACTTTGTTAACATTGGAAATGATAATTCTTTGAAAATGATTATTCAAGGAACCATTGGAACTGGCAAGCCTTATCTTATTCATTGTATTCCTCATGTTCTTTCTGCTTCAACAATGGATGATAGAAGTCCATTGTTATTTCTTTCCTCATTTGGTATATTTTCTTGTAATAGACATGGAAAAACAATACACTTTGCTTTGAAAATTCCTATGTCTCAATACCACTTATCTACTGCACATCCCTTTCAACACATTAGTTTTGTTACCTTCTATATACGTTATTTTTTCTTATCTTATTTTAGTTACTTTTTTTACCTTTTGTTAGACCACTTGTGGGATCTTCCTTCCGGTCGAGCCCATGATCCGCCTATTATAATGCACTTTGTTGGGGTTAAACCCTCACCTTCGCCGAGAAGCAATATTTGTTTGGGGTCTTACCTAATAGTCAAGGAGACACAAAACTAGTCTTTTTCCCTGTAGGTGGTTGAGCTTAAAGTGTAATTAACAGGATTTGCATCAGCGGAGGACTTTCCATCTTTCTCCCTATCTTGCATTTGAGGATGCACAAGCAGGCTCCAACAAATGATCGATCAACTCTTCTACCAACTTACAAAGCCAAATGGTTTCACAACTAGCTATCGAGTCCCTCCCTGGGGGTCCCAGGCCCATATGAGGGACCTCTTCGTACAGGTTTAGGAGGTGATTGTAGTCTTAGTTTAGAATACATTACGGGGGGCTACTTCCCTGCTCGCTACTCATGGCCTACCTCCATTGCTACTGCTTCTTTAGGCTTCCTTCATACTGCTCCTGATAAGAAAGAAGAATTGAGGCACATTCGATATATTTTAATTGATTAAATGAGCTTTATAGGTCCAAGGTTATTCATACAGATAGATTCTCATTTGCGAGAAGACTTTCCTAAAAATAAGGCATCTCCTTTTGGTGGCATGTCCATGATTCTTGTGAGTGACCTTGGAAAACTACACCTTGTTAAGGATAAACCCTTGCATGCATGTAAAACAACAAGGAAAATGTTGTGGAAAAGCCTCAACATTGTTGTGACTTTGGATAAACTTTATAAGAAACAAGGAGATGATCAGAGACATGCATATTTTCACAATCTTTTAACCAATATTAGAAATGAAGATCCATTTTTGGATGATTGGGATCTTCTTATGATATGTGTCGATAGATACTTAGATCCAAAGGAAAAGATTTTATTCGATTCTTTAGTTCACTTGTTTACAACGAATAATCTCATCAATTTGCACAAATGGAAAATGCTAGAATCATTAAATTTTCCAATTGCAAGGTGTGTTGCGGAATGTGCTAGAAAATATAAATACCTGACAGTGATGATGATGTCTTGGAACATGAAGTGTTACTGTTTCATGGAGAGTGTGTAATGATTACATGTAATTTATGGGTTGAAGCTGGATTGGATAATGGTGCACTTGGATATATTGAAGATATATTCTATGTGCATGGTTCAAAGCCACCACAACTTCCACAATTCGGTTTCAATGTCATCAAAATTGATTACTTGCCATTGGTGTTATTATGTAAAAAATTGCATATGAATAGTCTTCAAATTTTGTATAGCTTTTTTTTTTCTTAGATTCCAATGTTTACAATTCAGATGTGCTTTTTTTTCTTTCATCTTGAGACATTGTGTTGTGTAACAATACAAATTTTTCAATTATTCTAAGTGTGTTCCTACGCTTTAATAACAATGCTCCAGTTTAATGTTATTCTCTTTTCTTTGTAATTGATTGGGATTTTAGTGTCAACCCCTTTAGTCTATTGATTCCTTTGGTTTATAAAAATATTCTTGAGTTTTACAATATTAATGTTAGGGCTTAATGTTTATTTAGTGGTTTACAATATTTATCTTTCTCTTTATAGCCTTTGGGTTTAAAATGTTGATGTCATGGGTTTATGTCTATTGTTGAAAAATGACCATGGTGAGCTATTCTTGATCATGGTCATACATGTTGATAATCAACCTTGGTTAACCATGGTGAATCATGGTGGCGAATGATTGAGTGTGGCTTTTCGATGAAGATTGTTCCAATATGGAAAATATTAGTGGACAAACATCATTGATCACAATGGTTATTCATAGCCAACTTGGTTTATAGTTATGGTCTTGTATGGTCAACCATGGTTAATAACTATAGTCCAATCTTGCTTTGTCAAAAGGATTGTCTCAATTTCAAAATCAACCATGGTCAAAACCATAATCAACCATGTGTGTATAAGGGTTTGCAATATTTATCTTTTGGTTTATATACCTTGGGTTTATAATATTAATCCCTTGGGTTTAATATTGTTTCTTTGGGTTCATAAATCCTTGGGATTTTAGTATTTATCCCCTAGTTTCTTTTATTCCCTTCAGTTTGTTAATGTTAGGGTTCAACCATGGTTAAGCGTGGTCCAACGTCGCATTGTCATAAAGTTTGTATCAAAATGAAAATCAGTGATGGACAAACATGGACATGCATATTTATTAGACGATATATAATATTTATCTTGGGGTTTATATACGTTGGGTTTATATTATGTGATTAGGTTTAATATTGTTCCCTTGGGTGAAGTATTTTTCCCTTCAGTTAATAATCCCTTGGGTTTTTAGTATAAATTTCTTGGATTTATTATTTTCTTGGGTTTTTAATATCAATCTTCGTCAACCATGGTCAATAATGCTAAACCAAGGTCGAAGATCAATCATGCTCAACCATGGTCAATCATGTTACAACATCACATTATGACAATGTCTCAATATGAAAATCAACCATGTCAACCATGTTTCTTTAACGGTTTTTAATATTTACCTTAGGTTTTATACACCTTGGGTTTATATTATTCCCTTCGGTTTAATATTGTTCCCTTCGGTTTTTAGTGTTAATCCTTTGGGTTTATTATTCCCTTTGGTTTATAATAACTATCATTATAAACCATGATAAATCATGTTCAACCATGGTCATTCATGGTCAACCATGGTCCAACGTCACATTTTGACAAAGATTATCTCAATGTGAAAATCAATGATGGTCCACCATCACATTGTGACAAATATTGTCATGATATGAAAACCAATCATGGTCAAGCATGGTAACCAATGTCCTACATCGCATTGTGACAAGGATTTTCTCATGTGAAAATCAACCATGGCCAACCATGGTCAACCATGTTTATTTTAGGGTTTATAATATTTAGCTTAGGGTTTGTATACATAGGGTTTATAATATTAATCCCTTGGGTTTAATATTATTCCCTTGGGTTGATAGTCCCTCGGGTTTATTATTCCCTTTGTTTTATAATATCAATCCATTTGGTTTATTAATCTAAAGTTTCAACTATGGTCGGGCATGGTCCAATCTCCAATTGTGACAAATATTGTCTCAATATGAAAATCAATCATGGTTAACCACATATATTTAAGGGTTTATAATATTTATCTTAGGATTTGTATACCTTGGTTTTAATATTATTCCCTTGGGTTTATAATCCCTTGGGTTTTTAGAATTAATCTCTTCAATTTATTATTCCCTTGGGTTTATAATACGAATCATAGTCAACCATGATTAATCATGGTAAACCATGGTAAACTATGGTCAATTGTGGTTGATCATGGTCAACCATCTTTTATAAATTTAATCGTGGTCAACCATGGTCCAACATCACATTGTGACAAAGATTGTTTGAATATGAAAATCAACCGTGGTTAACCATGGTCGAATGTTGCATTCTGACAAAGGTTGTCTTGATTTGAAAATCAATTATGGTCCTACGTCGCATTGTGACAAAAATTGTCTTACTATGAAAATTTACCATGGTCAATGATGGTAAACCATGTTTATTTTAGGGTTTATAATATTTATCTTAGGGAATATATATCTTGGGTTTACAATCTTGGGTTTTATATTATTCCCTTTAGTTTATAATATCAATCTATTAGGTTTATTAATCCATGGGTTCATATTCCTAGGGTTTAATATTATTCCCTTGGGCTCATTATATCAATTATGCGGGTTTATTAATCTAAGGGTTCATATTCCTAGTGTGAACTATTGTTCCCTTGAGTTTAATATTATTCCCTTGGGTTTATAGTCCCTTGGTTTTTTAGTGTTGTTCCCTAGGGTTTATGATATCAATCATTTTCAACCATGGTTAATCATGGTCAACCATGGTTAGCCATGGTCAATCATTGTTAACCATGGTCCAACGTTGCAAATTGACAAGTAGAGGTTACAAATAGGGCATTAGAGGACATCCTCACCAAGGTTGTGAGCATCAACAAGAGGGATTGGGTAGACAGATTAGTGGAGGCCACTTAGGCCTATAACACAACTTGGAAAACAAATCTTGGTTTTACTCTATATGATCTGGTTTATGGAAATGAATCTTTTATCTCTATTAATTTTTTGTATAATACCTTAATAATGGAATCCCAATTGGACTTAGATGTCACCAAAGCACAGCAGGGGAGGTTGCTCCAGTTAAATGGCTTGGATGAGTTCAGAATGTAGGCCCTCCTACACATTGAAGTTACACAATTGCAGATGAAGGTCTGGCATGATAGGCATATCAAGGACAAAGTTTTTCAGGAAGGGGATTGGGATTTACTATATGACTCTAGGTTCAAGGATTTCAAAGGAAATTTGATGACAATATGGTTAGGCCCATACCTAATAGAGAAATGTCATGACAATGGAGTTGTTCAAATCAAGACCGTTGATGAAGAAGGGATTCCATTGCTTTTAAATGGCTATAGGTTGAAGATTTACATAAAACCTATGTCTAAGGAAGAATTCATCAGCACCATATGTAGAGAGGTTAATGTGATTGGAAGTGTGATAGCTTCCAGTTCACAAAATTTCTAGGTACTGTTATGAAAAAAGAAAAGATAATAAAAGGCCTCGAATAAAACCTTTATGAGGCATCTGAGGCCAACTCTTGGGTGGAAATCCTCTTTGAGGTAGCTCAGGAGTAAATAAAAAGAATAAACATAAATAACCCTGGGTGGAAACCTCTCTTGAGGTCCCCAGGGAAGGCATGTTGGGTGTTTGTTATATTCTTTCCATGGCTACTGCACGCGCGGTGAGGCAGTAGCCCCCCTTGTACATTGCGTCGAGCGCATCAGGGGGGTGGTATCCCCCCCTGTACATTGTGTCGGGCATAGTAGGGGGGGCAGTATCCCTCCCTGTATGTTTCACTGGGCGCAGCAGGGGTGGTGATAGCCCCTATTGTCGATGGTTTTTGCAAGGGAGCGGTAACCTCCTTGCTCGGGGTTTGGCGCAATGCCCCAGGAAATTTCTTTTTGGACCCTATATTAGGTGGCTAGACCTACCTATGGTTTTGTGCATGGTTTTCACACATGGTTTTAGGCATGATGGTTTTCTTTCCATGGTATTTTGTAGATCCGGTCAAGGGAACTACGGTTATGTTCTAGTCCAAGATTGATGGATGGAGGTTTATGGATGCTTGGGAATGTATATATATGTATTGTAACATTGAAAGGAATATAATGAAAAATCAATCTAGTAGTCCCGATTTTGGGATGTAGGGGAAAATATCTGTGTATATCTCTTATATGTTTTATGCTCTTGCCATTAATTTTTTTCTTCTTTTAAGAATTTGTTTACAGGTAATTTTTGTACGATGTTAAAACCTACATTTGGTGCCAGAGTTGTTTTGGCTTCAAGGGGACACCTTTGCTGCTAAGGGGTTTTTCTCGGGCCTGTGGTAGACCCTGTTTAGTGAGAGATCTACTGGATCGATCCTTGTGGTGAAAGAAGATGGAGAGAAAACAATGTAAACTTTGAAACGGGAACTATAAACTCAAAACGGGAACTTTGGCCAAAAAACCCCAAAAAAACATCAAAAACAGTGCTCAAAACGAAAAGTATGTATACTGGAACAATGTTTTTATTTTTTAGGCATCAATTTTGAACATGTTTTAAAATTGGTAGTGACTACAAAATTTACTATGAAATTTTCGTGCAAAATATAGCTTCAAAATGAAAGTGATGACACTGGAACAATGATTTTTTTTTTAAGGTCAATTTTCAAAATTTAAAACAAATGCTAATAAAACCAAATTTTTATGTGTCAAACAAATTGGTTTATGCGGGAAAAAACACACTATTGTTTTTGGTAGAATATCATTTTTCTTTCCTAAGTATAAATTTGACATGTTTTCAACCATAACATGCTAGATACAAAAAAAATTGAATTTTTTTCAACTATAAACTTAAAAAACCATGACATTATGAACAAATTACATCACTAAATGCATTCAAAAGTCATTATTTGTATATTGAATAAAACATATTTTATATCTCTGATTTAATATTGCATTGTAGATATTTTAAACAATAAAATTTATCATAATTAAGACATATAATCCAACAACATAAAAATGCCTCATAACTTCTATTTAACACATATGGAAAACATTAATTTTATTTGAAGATACGATGCATACATCAGTTATATAAACTGTTTTAAACAATTATTCAAAATCACTCATGTTTTCTGGCACACCATCAAAATTCACATCTTCAGATGAGTGACTGGATGCTGACGAAGATATTCCATATTCTTCTCTTTCATCAACTAGTGCCCCATCTGAGTCCACATGCATGCCCAACATTTCAGGTTTCAAAATTCTTCTAGATCTACGACTGGTTTCAGGTGACTCCCATGTCAACACTGTTCTTTCTGGTAACAACCTTTTTAGAATCTCTATCGTCTTGAAGCGAAGAGCTCCTCTCTTTGTTAAATTGAAGTCATAAACAAGTATGTCTACATCCTTTAATTTTAATATGTATGTGCAGCGGCGATTTACATTTGTACCCTTTCTTTTTCTTTTTCCGCCATTTTTTTTGTCAACTACCATCTCTGGCTTATACACACCATTGAATGGGTGTATATTTGTAGCATACCAATGTACTTCAACACTTGTAACATCCTCATTTTCTGTAAAGACCTTTATAACTTTAGCAACC